>JANHFX010006288.1:15904-29276 GCA_027560015.1 Chloroceryle amazona
CAGGATCTAATGCAGTTCTTTGTTGGTGAACACCAACTTCCAAACTCAAAAAGACCTGAAAAAAGAGCCAAGTTATAGGACTATTTGCTTCTGTTTACATGAACCTTTTTAATACTCCAGAGGCAGGTTCTAAAGGGAGATGTATGCTCTCTCACAAATTGTGATTCAGTTCATGTTCTAACTCACACAGCAAAATTCTCCTTGGAAGTAGCAAGTCTGATTCTTGATTTTGACTAAGCTGAAGATGGAAGGATTGCTCATGTAAAAGATTTTTGAGGCAACTAAACAAAGGATCCACAAGGGTAAATACTGCATTACTTAATAACTAACTTAAACCTTCAGTCAAACTCTGAACATGGAAAACAGCATCACAGTTCCTATTATTTTCCAACCAAATAGAGCACTATCGATTCCTTGTCACCTGAGTGCTTGTACAGATTAGGACTACCCAGACAGACATCAGTAACTAAACTGGTCCCAGTGTTTAACTGTTGTGGTACTCTATTTGGCTAACAAAATGTTTTTGTTCACTAATGAGTTTTAAGAACTTCACACTTAGTATTTCCAATATGAAAGACAACCCTAATATAACAACATTTTCATATTAATTTCTCTAAGCTGTAAAATCATAATACTGGCTTTTAAAAGCCCAGGGTTTTAGTACTGTAATAACATTCTTCATTCCTGTTTTGTGCCCACTACATTAAATCCAAATTGTCCAAAGCTACATTTTCTTCTAACTCATTCTCATATCACAATCTTGAAATATTTAAATTCGTAAATAATCGGAAAACAAAATGTTACAACAATCTTCTTAGCAGTGAAAATTTTAACCCTCCTCTCTATTTTCAATGAACAGTCTGACCCAGAGTGACGGAATGTGCGTTCCCCAAAGGCATACTCGACAAGTAGTAGCATATTCCTTGCCAAAGCAAGACCATCACCTTATGGTGAAATCCATCTTTTCCCTTACTTTTTACAGAGGTATCTCCCATATCAACCCAGGATATTATTTAGCAATATGAACTGGTATAATAACTACATAGCAGCATGATGAAACAATTACTTTAACTGCTAAAATTCTGCTCCACTCTGCCTTCTGATGAACATCCACAGTGTCCCAACAGTAATAAGGACAGGATTCTAGCATAACTTTCCTATTCTCTGAAGACAGTTCAGATCATTCAGTGTTGTCCTACCAAAGATATGCTTGCCAACATTTTACATGATGCTACAACAAGATTTGTTCAGGTTGTTATGGTAAAAGCAAGAATCCCCTCTACCTCCAACATTTTTTAATCACCAGTTCATACAGATCTGCCCCATGTGTGGTTAAGCCAGGCAGGGTAAAATGTAAATGGCTGGAGTAATGTTTCCTCAGGTATTCTGATCCTGGAGCAGAGGTGAGAAAGACATGACACTTCTGCAGAATCCTGCTCAAGCAGGCTATCTTGCTGAAATTAAGATAGGATTACTTAACTCAGTGGAAGTGAGACTGGAAATCTTTCAATTTCCAAAAGATGAGTGAATCTGACCCAACAACTAGGATTTCAAACCCTAAATAAAATTACCTGAAACTAACTCAAATCAAAAAAAGATGAGGTGTCTTCTTACATGTGATTTATAAACAAACACTAATGCTGTAAAATGTTTTCCCCACTAGTAAATGTGACACTTTACAGGAATATGAATTATTAATATTATGGTTTTGAACATTGCTGCAGGCCACATCTTTTTCATATCTTCATTGTCATGCAAAGCACCAGGGACCTCATAAGCAAAAATGGAGCAAACTTTAGTTCGTATGTACATCAATTTGAATATATTATCAATGTTAAAGCTACCATTTGTTACCTTGAGCATTGTGTTCTTCTAGGATTATTGCTTTGTCATTCATGCTACTTGATTTTGTGGGATATTTTTCTCCATATGAGTCACGGATTTCATTATCAGAGCCCTGCACTACAAACTCTTCATCTCATGTAACAGTTCAGTATAAAAAGCTTTCTCATCTATACTGTCCATTTAACTTTTATGTATTATTGTCATACATAGGCACTTCAGCTGTGACATTTCTTTGTAACTGAATCTCTTCAGTGATTGAAAAGCTCCACCTAATTTTCCTTCTGCTTTGCATTGATGTAAAATCTGACTTACAGACTGAGGCTGCAGTCATTCCTTGCAGTTTTTTCCACTTTGTACACTTCATTTCAACACTGCGGCAAACCAAAAAATTCACCACAGCTCTTTATTCCCACTTGTGGAAATGCTGTAATAGTCTGATTTCAATAGATGGCTTACCAGCAATAAACTCAACTGTTTAACAGTTGAATTAAAATTTCATGTTACCTTTCAGCTATGGACTGATTCTTCCCATCTTCCCACTCCCTTTTTGCTCCTGTTCCCACTATTTTATGCATTGTAGCATCACCAAAATAACTTTGCCGAGCAAACTCTATGGAGCTAAAACTTCATGGTATGGTGCTTTCACTGATCCCTGCCAAAGGTCAACCACAAGCAGCACATCAGCTGGTCAGACAAGAAATGTCTGTAATAGATTTCATTTAATACTCAGCTTTGATGCATAGCACTAATACCTGCTTTGAATCCACAAACTTCTCTCACTTCTTTGTTTTTCTGTGAACACACAGGAAACACCGCTCTACACTGGCCTAGAAAAGATGTTGTGGCTAAATATATGTTTCAAGTACATGACAATCTATGTTAGAAACATTAAAGCCTCATTTGGGCATTACTTCCTAAAACTACTTACTCTGTTTCATCTCTAAATGACAACATGTAGCATTGCTAGGCAAAGATATGGATGATAATAGACTAAAATTCTGTTACACTGCATATTCTTTATCTTTTCATCTCAATCCAGGGTAATGTTTGGTTTATACTGACAAAATTGTCAAAATGTGTAATCACGTGTCTTTGGCTTATGGTCCCTGTTGGATCTATTCATATTTCTTGTAACAGTGTCAAGAGGCTTTTCCAGAAGAAAAAAACTAGACAAATATCCTCAAAGCAATTCATCAATTGAAAGCCACAACAGCAATATTTTTTATTACCTATTATATTTCATTACCTATTTATGTTTCTGTGTGTATTTGCACAGTGAAATCACTATCAACACAAGTAGTTTAGAAATACCAGATTTTATAATGGCTCTTCCATTATGTGCAGGTTATTTATGTAATGAATTACCACTCAGTAAAAATTCCATAATTTAAAATTTCATAAAGTTGCAAATTAGTGATCTACATCTGAAGCAAGCACAGATGAACTTAATTCTGTGTGCATGTTACATGGGAGGGATTTTAAGCATTAAGTAAACTTCCATTAAATGATCTGGAAAGCAAACAAACCTCAGTGTTCCTTTGTTCACAAAAGCACAAGTCATCTAATCTGCTGCTAATATTGGCATTAGGTACAGCCACACTCATAACAGCATATAGTACTGGTCCTTTAAGATTCTTACAGCCATGCAGTCCACCTTATTTAAACTGTTTTTAAAAGGTCCAGCTTATGTAACACAACTAAATTTCCAGTCTCCCTTAATAATCGTTAAATATTATGAACACTGAGGACAAACTGTCCTTTATTCAACCAATAACACATCCTTATATTGACATGTCTGCAGCCACACAGTAATTCCCAAGTCAAGGTTCAGTGGAGGAGTCACAAAGTCAATCACAAACACTTCTGCCAGATCTAGGCATTAGACCATCAGCTTCTCTTTGGGTAAAGAATCATTAACAGGGTTGAGTATCTTGCACAACCCTCACTAGAGCTTTTCAATATTAATGTGATGTTTAACAATGGTTCAGAAATTCAGAAATTCTGTACTAGCAGCAGCACAAATTGGAGACAAGACCTAAATGGTGTAACCTGAAAAGCACTGGAAAATAAATGACAGCTCTGATTTTCTGCTGTGCTCTGCCTTTCATGATTCTGGCCACAGCAGTATGGGCTAGTTTCCAGAGATGTAGAAGGGGTATCTGGAAGCTGGGTGTAACACCAAAGTTTATGTTGGTACAGGCATGTGAACTTGTGCATTTGTACACAAACCACTACACCACTGAGCATGTGGGAAAGAGCGTGGAATGATGCAGATGTGATCACCTTCCCTTCCTTTTGCACTAACTCCTAAGTGCAGTGCTTGTTGTTTGAATGGTGAGTCTCAACACTCATGGGAACAGAGATCTGGGATCTGATAATTTTCATACTAATCTCCAAAATAACACTGCTCAGCAGAGCAGGATTAAGCAGTTCAGCCCTATCAACACAGAGGTGAACAAAATTTTTGTGCACTTCCCTAGTCTTCTCCCATCCTTGAGAGGAACTTCAGCCCTAAAATACGGATTTCCAGAACACAGAAGTGTTCTTCTATGATGCTCAACTTGTACACTGTGCATCTACAGTATTAAAGCTTTTACTGATAACTTCTACTTCTCATAAATTATTGTCAAATAAAACCTGACAAGTCCTTCACAGACAAAAGTCATTGTCCAAGGACTTAAAAAAAGCTTGACTCTGTTATCACTACTGAAAACCACCAGGGACTGGGTGGTTTGTTGGCAAGAGTGGGTCTGCATAAAAAAGCTAATGGGATATTCTCCAAACCTCCTTTCTAAAAGAAAACCAGAGGAAACTAAATTCTGCAGTCAGTGATGAAGCTACTAACCACTGAAGTTAAAGTGGAAGTTAAAACAAGTGTTGGGTTTAGGTATAAGACAGTATTATACTTAATGATAAATCAGTAATTAAATTATGTTGACAGTTACCGATTATAGTATCCATTCTGAAGATAAAACACCATTTTTCAAACAGATCTTAAAATTAAGATCAGTGGGAACTAACAAAAGGATCACAGAAAGGAGCATTTTTACTTTAATCCCTTGTGCACTAAAGCCACAAAAAGGACCAAGAAAAGGCAAGAGAAAGTTTCCTCTGAACACTGTTCATTCTGAAATCTCGTTGATTTAGAGAAGGTCATCTGCAGTTGTGAATAACCACAGTACATGTGGTTTTGCAGAGTTTATTAACAAAATTCCTGGACTCCTCCATGAATGATACTGGACCTTATGTTCCCAGAATAGCACATACTTAATTGCATGGTATTGTGTTAGCTTTGTTTTAATGAGAAGCAGAACCTTAGTGAACTGGATAGTGTAATGCTATATGCCATACAGGTGAATGTCCTCTGGTAAGATATTACATATTAAAAATGTATATACGTGGATTTTCTTACCTTGGGTTCCATTGAAATGAAGCTGTGGATACCTCTACTTGAGAGAACTGACCTTTTAATTGTCTTACTGTGGTAGAAGTGGTAGTAATCCTTCAGTGTTCCAATCTGTAAGGGGAGAGAAGAAATATAGAGAGGGAGATTTAATTTATGAAACCCAGTTTTCTGGTTTTCATTTCTAAGTCTATAAATTATGCAATTTCCTGTGTGCTGAAATGTTACTTGAACCCACTGATCATCTTTCAAAAGAAGGACATATGATATGAAGTGGATGGAGTCTCCTTGAGGCAGTAACTGCATAACCAAAGATTATAATTGAGGTTCTTAGTCTGGCTGTATCTACCTTTATAATGTTTAATTTATATGCAGTACTTTAAGTAATTCTATATCAATCTGTATCCAAACTGTCTTCAAATGGCAAGTATAAAAATCATCAAATGGCTATATGGTTATTAAAAAGCATTCCATCTAGTTTACTTAAGGAAATGTACTGTAAAATGCACTAGATTCAGTTATTTATATAATTAAATTATAAAAAGGACATTCACAGCATCAGATTATACAAGAATAGTTTTCTCCTTCTGACAAATGTGAGCAAGAAAGAAGTAGAAGATGGAAATCGTAACTTCATAGGATAATTACTAGCTCAAAGTAAAAAATCAAGTAATGAAAAATTGTAAATTTCACAACAGTGCAAGCAAAATACTTTTTATTCATCCCATCAGAACACAGTAGCAATGTAAATTTTAAACTAAGACACAATTTCACAATGAAATTTTCCTTTCCAAAGTCATTAATATCTGCAGTCATAACTTGAACCTTCACACATCTATAAACAAACATTCTGTCTCATTAGGGTGAACGTCTCGCCAACTCATTTGGAAATCAACCTCCTATTGCACTGCAAAGCTCATGAGACACTTAATAATTCAGTTAAAAGTTCCATAATGATGAACAAAAAATGGATAATTGAGCTTACTGTCATTTCAAGTGGAAATTCAAAGTGACCTGATAAAACAGGCTTGGTTTTCCAAATAAATCTGCATGAAATCACGACAGAGGATGAAGCAACATTGGAAAACTCTTAATTTAGCTTGTATAGGAACACACATGTGAGAAACTTGAGTGTTCAACAGTTAACATACCAACAGAACTGGAAATAACCCACTGAAAAACACCAACAATATGCTTTCAGAATACTAGGAAAAAAAAATCTTGAGAAAATGGACTAAGAAGAAATATTGATACAAAAATTGAAATATTGAAGAAGAAACATGAAGAAATACTGATGCAAAAATTATTCTCAAAAGGCACCTGAACATTTTACTTTAAAATCTTAAGAAGTAAACAGTACGGGGGGGAAAAAAAATCTACAATTTAAATAAATTCACCTAGTGGGGAAAACTGCAACAGGGTCTAAGATACTAATCCTAGTCTGTGCAGTTAGTCCACAGATACTTTCATTGCAGGAAGAATGACTTACATTTAGTTTAAGACAAATACCAAAATATTCACTTAAACAAAATTTGTTTATCATAAATTAAACAGGAATTGATTTGACTAAGCCTAATTAAAGCATATTAGCACTGCAATAGTAATTTTCATGCTGCCTCCACTTTGAAAGGCAACTCAAGGTGAAGTGGTGCAACTCTGTACCACAGCTGAACAGTGTCACATCTCCACAAGCACACCCATGAATACGCCCTCCTTAATCACATACGGAGTAGTCTTCTTGTAGACACTTCAAAGAGCAGTAGGACGCCCAGCCTTCTGGGGAGGTCCTTGCTACATGGAAGTTAGCCAATGGTATTTCAATGTACAAAAAAGGAAGACCCAGGGAGCTACAGACCTGCTAATCTAACCCCAGTTTCTTGAAAAATTATGGAGATTATACTGGATACTACTGAAAGGCATTTAAAGAACAATGCAGTCATTAGGCACAGACAACATGGGTTCACAATGGGAAAGTCCTGTTTTAACTATTCCAATATCCTTCTGTGATAAGGTTACTCACCTAGTGGACGAAGGGAATGCAGTGGCTGTAGATTTTCTGGATTTTAGCAAGGCTTTTGATACTGTCCCTCACAGCATCCTCATGGACAAGTAGTCCAGCTGTGGGATGAGCAGGTGCACAGTGTGCAAGATGAAGAACTGGCTGAGGGCAGAGCTCAGAGTTCTCATTAATGGGGCTACAACTGGCTAGTGACCGATCACCAGCAATGTTCCTCAGGGTTCAATTCTATGGCCAGTTCTGTTCAATACATTTATAAACAATCTGGATGCAGGAGCTGGATGCAGCATTAGCATCGTTAGTATCATCAGTGTGCTGATGATACCAAACTGAGAGGTGCTGTTGATCCTCTCAAGGATCAAGAGGCCTTGCAGACGGATCTAGATAGATTGGAGCACTGGGCTATGACTAATGGGATGAAATTTAACAAGTCAAAATGCCAGATTTTGCACTTGGAATTGAGTAAGTATAAACTGGGAGAGGATTGGCTGGAAGCAGTCCTGCAGAAAGGAATCTGGGGGTGCTGGCTGACATTAAGCCAAGTATGCATTAGCAGACTGCTCTGGCAGCAAAGGCAGCAGCCAAGAGGGCAAACTGCATCCCAGGGGGCATCAAACACCGCAAAACCAGCCGGTCAAAAGAGGTGGCTATCCTGCTGTATTCAGCGCTAGTTTGGCCTCACCTTGAGTAGAGTGTGCAGTTATGGGCCTCACAATTTAAGAAAGATGTGAAGGTGAGAAGGCAACACAGATAGTGGAAGGACTGGAAAGCATGTCCTATTTGGAGCACATGAGGAATCTGGAATTGTCTTGCTTGGACAAAAAGAGGTTGAGGAGCAAAGCTCTCTACAACCTCTTGAGGAGGGGATCTAGAGAGGGAGGTGATGGTCTCTTCTCCCTGGGATCCAGGACGGGGCACATGAGGTTGGCTCAAAGCTGCATTAGCTGAGATTCAGACTAGACATATGAAACATTTCTTTACCAAGAGGGTGGTCAAAGAGTAGAACAGGCTTCCTAAAGAGGTGGCCTATGCCCCAAGCCTTTCAGTGTTTAAGGGGCATTTGGACAATGACATTAATAATAAGCTTTAACTTGGCCAGCCTTGAATTGGTCAGGCAGTTGGACTAGATGCTCATTGTAAGTACCTTCCAACTGAAATAGTTTAGTCCTATTCCATTCTGTTCTATTCTATTGCAATACTTTTTGGCTACATTAACTAGATTTTATTCTGAATTTAACAGCCTGTTGAACATTGAATGTCCTTTACCATTAAGCTACTGTTGTTCCCTTTTTGAATTATTATGTATGAACCACTGAAATTTGGTGCCAGGTTGAGCACCAGTGCAGGTGATAGCATACTTCATCAAGCCAAAGAGATGGGTTTTGGCTTGCACTAGCTTGAAGATTTTATTTATTTGCCGATGATAAATTCTAGCTGACCACTCCAAGGGCATCAAAAAAACTAATATAGGATATGATTTAATTGTACTCCTAAAGCTCCTATAGTTTAGCCGCACTAGCCATCCACAGAAAAGACCGAAGGATCTTCATGATCTACCTTCCAGCCAAAGAGGAACAGCCTAAGGTTTTTATAATGCTTGACAGCTGTACTCCCTCTGACACCTTGGGCTGAGGAGAAAGAATGAAGCCCTTAGAATTAAGTGTGATAATTGTAATGTCATGTCTTCCAGGCACCACGAGTCTTCAGATAATAACAATTACTACTATTACTTAAAATTGTGAGATCTACAGCTTTAGTTCATAATGGTCAATGAAATAAAAGGATCCCAAAATGTTTTAAATGGAATTTAATTCATATTCCCTGCCAGTGCCTCTCAGAGTAAGGTAACACCAGCATTATTAAACATTTTACTGCTCCCTTTTCCCTTAATGGAAATTCATTTAGACCCTTCAAATCCTTGGACCACTTGGAGAACAGTTAAACCATGGAAATATAGCACAACAAAACTTATCATTATGGATGTTCTTGTTAAATTGGTTTTTATACTTTTAACTACCAGGTCTTGGAGGCATTCTCAGAGGAAAAGCAATGCAAAGACAGAAACATCAGACTGAAGAGCTAACCACCTTAGAGACTGATGTCAATTTAACTGTTTTATCCTTGGGAAATATTTGTAATTTCCTTTTTGACCTGGAGGATCTGATTTCTTTTAAAAGAGATAGAGAAACATTCCCAAGGAATTGCCTCGCCAAAAGCAAGGAGAACGGATGGTGGGGGCAGGGGAGACTTACTCTGTTTAGAAGTAACCTTCATCACTGAACATTTAAATAGATATATACACATATTATGAGTACCATACTATGTTTATTCAAGAATGAAACAATTCCTGAAAGTACCAAGCCTACAGTAACACAGTGGAATCCCAGAAGAAAAAAAAAAGCATCCACATATTTACATTAATTTTATATTTATTAGGTCTTATTTTCTATTTAAAGTTAAGAAAATGTGTGCATTTTAAAGATACTATGAAACAAGAGCCAAGCTTTCTAGGCTTGTCCTTAGAAAATAATTATTCCATATGTAGTTTTGTAGATAATCTAGGATGTAATTACTGAATTAATTAATCGATACCCACCCTGTATGCTCATAAACTCTGTAAGGAAATATAAATGCTAACACTGCCTGTTATATACATATATTAAATATATGCACACAGTCACCAAACATACCTGACCAAGCTCTGAAACTACAACTGTAACTTCTATTTGCCAGAACATAAGCAGAGAAGTCATTCAACCTAATGGAAAGGAAGCCAAGAGATACCTTCCCAACAATTCCTTATCTAGTAAGTAAACTTTTTTTTTAAGAGAAGAATCATCGAGACATCTGACTGCAAACTGCACTTGTCCCACTGGAAAACATTATGATGTTGAGTTGGTGAGTATATTTTAAGGGTCCTGTTTCTCCAGTCTTTAATGACTTTGTTCCTAACTGAACTGGGAAAGAAGAGAAGATCAGGAAAAAATCTGGTTCTGAACTCTGTGAAGTACTAGAGGAGACAAAAAAGCACAGATCTACGGCTGTGAAGATATGGAACATAAAACCATTGTAAATTGAAAGAGCAATGTATTTCACATGGGGTTGAAGATCTGACTTTTCACTTCTTTCAGAACTGCAACAAATTTCCAAAGTACTGAAGTCCTTGACAAAAGGAAATATCAAGAACAGAGAGATGAAGAAAGTTCATCAGGTTTGCTACTGTCATCTCATTTTGATAAAATTACTTCAACTACATTTCAGACTTTAAAATGTCACATTCTACAAAGCATAATCTGAAAAGGCTGAAACAGAATGTGTTGTTGGTATTACTGGGGCTTTCTTCCCTGTGTTAAAAGCCAGTGACGACAACCTAGTATCACAAATTATTTTGACAGAAATAAATGTTGACACGAGTTACAATATGCTCCTTTGATACACACAAATGTCACAAACATGAAATAGGTGATCCTACAGCCCTTAATTCTTATCCCTGTTTGCTCCTCATTATCCATAGGTGAAGACAGGTTCATCGATACTACAGAAAACTGCCATTTCCCTTCCTTCTTATGTTCTTCCAGATTTAGGTACTATGAAACATCTTAAAACCAGGGTTCTGATCTCAGCATTGAAGAGCAAGAAAGCTCTGCAGAGGCTGTCAGTTGTTCACTGACCTATTCAAATTAAAGCACCCATGTCTGGAAACGGCACATTCATCCAAAAACTGGAACCTCAACTTAACTTGTATTCCAAGCAGCAAAACGGTACTAAGAGTTTTCTGGGGGGTGGTTTGGTTCTTTTTTCCCCTAAAATACCGTGGTCACAATAGTGGTCACACTTTCCTAACCTTCAGCTCTCTTGCCCAAAATGCAGCTGTTGGGATAACACTGACAGATCTCCATGATACTGAGCATGGAGGAGCAACCACTATGAGGACAGCTGCAGCGCTGCCGCACAATCTGACCTGAAGACTGAGATGGGGGCTATTTCTCTCCCAAATACACCCTCTAATCAAAAGCATTTTTAATGTTGTTGGTTTTTGTTGGTTATTTTTTCATCAGAATAGGCAATTTTACCTACTATGTGTTATTCACGAGAAATAATAGCAAGGTTTGCTCACATATGGCACACTGCAGTGAAGTGAAAGACTGGACCACTTTCAGTATGACACAATTTGGGGCTTCCACAAAGATAAGTTTATGAAATATTTAGGAGAGAGAAGCACAGGCCCTCCAGATTTTACTCAGCCTAAAACCTACAATTCCAACTCTTACAAAGAGGCCTCTATCCAAATACTTAAGCTCTCTGATAAGTTCCCTGTTGGACCTATAACCCTACACTACTCTGCATGAGTTCAAATAGCTTCTTGGATTCAAAGAGCTTCTTGGATTACTATGGGCAGATAACATTAAAAAAAAGCTGAAACCACCAAGCACTACTGAACACTGTGGTCTTACCTTGAGTTGCAGTAGCAAGAGAGTAACTGCTCTGATGACTGGTCTAAAAGGGGAAAAAAGTGCACTTGTAATTTGCCCCAACATAAGTTAACTAAAAAAATTCAAAGCAATAGCAGAACCAAGTTGATGTGGGTATGAACACAGATTGTCATCTCAGACATAAATCAGACTATTCTGAAAGCTTGAGTTCCAGCTTTACTCAAACGCCCAAGTAACCCAGTTCTCAGCTCTATTTTAAGCCCAATTAGCTAACAGAAATTTGACAGCCCAAGCTGGGAAAACATCTCTGTATGTGCTCAAGGTAGGAACAGCCTAAGTTGCTAGTTCCTATCTTTGCTTCTTTCACATTCTTTTCAGGTTTGTTTTAAAGGGAATTGATATGTCTGCAGAGAGTTGCTGTTCCTGAATAGTGACACTGAACAAGATGGACTCCTTGAAACATTTTTTGAATCTCCTATATGAAAAAAAAAACCAAACCAATTATACCATAATCAAAAGTTCTTGCTGAGTTTAGGAATTCTTTGGTCTGGAAGATGGGACAGTTAGCTGGAAAAAGGGGATCCCCTTCTGAATCAACTACATATGAAAAATAAACAAAAATCCCAAAATAAGCAGATAAATTAAACCACTTGGCTACTACAGCAGAAGTATAACTGTTTCCATAGAAACAAATCGGGTTGTATCTCTTCACATGGTAGGAACATGCTAATATTTTACCCACTTTTACCCTTGACATTCCCTCTCCTTCTGTTTAAATAGAGAGAAAAACATTATTATTTTACTGTGTTAACACATACATCACTCTGGACTTCTTTTGCATTTTTCCTTTGGATTTTGACTATTTGAAAGAAGAAACTTTGTCTGTGCACATACCTTGAGCTAGGTAAGTATAGTTTTAATTTTAAAACACTTGATGTCAAAAATTAATAACAGAGCCATTAAAATAAAGTAGCTCTTAGTTACTCTCAGATAATATCACTGTTTTTGCTTACATGCTACTGTACTTTTCTTTAAAAATAAAGTATCACAATAACTCTTTCACTGGAAAAATGAACATAAACTCTGTAGTCTTTTAACTTTTCATATGCCTGTATGACTAGGATAAAAAAGTAGCAATATACTGAGGTCAATTATAATTCTTGATATCATATTCTAAGTTATTATCAAGGCTGAGACTTTTTCAAAGTCACTTAGTAAATTTTAATGTGAATTTGAATTTTTATGTATTCATTAGGAAGTTTTAAAATTATCAGAAAATGCTACTGTAGCTAAGCTAAGTAAGAATGCAGATTAAAAAGAACATCAAAAGAACATTTCAATTTGCAGTGGAACTTCTTTACATGAGTTGGTATATTTAATTTCCAATTACCTCTATAAAAATACTTTTTCTAGTTTTCTTTTCAAGGCTTTCTACTGCATTCCACAATACAACCTAAACATATTGAGAGTCTCAATTCTCGACTGTAATTAAATTTTAATTAAAATTAAAATCTAAATTTCTATGTAGAATTCTAAATTCCTAGTTATTCTAAAATATTTTTAGAGTTAAAAAATTCTAATACTCTAAATAGAGAAATGTTCTATTTTAAATTGATTCATCCCAAAAGCTTTTCTAATTCTTTCACATTTCCAATGTTATAATGAGTGTAGAGT
>JANHFX010006288.1:29376-40659 GCA_027560015.1 Chloroceryle amazona
CAGGTAAATTGGAAAAAGTTTCCTAGTTGTCTTCTGCATACAGATTTTTTTGTACAGTTATTAAAAAAATATTGTGAGTTTCCAGTATTTAGTGCATTCCTGATAACTTTATTTGTCACGTGGAATTACTTGAAAAAAAAGGCAAAAAATAACAACCAAATAGCAAGAGAAAATGTTTTTCTTTATTAAAAAAAAAATAAAAATCATTCTATTATAGAATAGTTTGGGTTGGAATGGACCATTAAAGCTCATCTAAGCCAACCCCCCTCCAGTGAGCAAGGATATCTTCAACTAGAGCAGGTGCTCAGAGCCTGGTCCAACCTGACTCTGAATGTTTCCAGGGATAGGGCTTCTACCACCTCTCTTGCTCCTGCATTTTGCCACCTATCAAATCCCTACCTCTCTAATTTAGAAAGAAGGATATTGTGAGGCACCAAATAAAAGGCCTTACAGAAGTCCAGATAGATGACATCCCTTGTCCACTGATGTAGCTACTCCATCATAGAAGGCCACTAGGTTGGTCAGGAAAGACTTGTCCTTGGTGAAGCCATACTGGTGACCTCAAATCACCTTCCTGTCCTCCGTGTGCCTTAATATAGCTTCTGGGAGGATCTGTTCCATGATCTTCGCAGGCACAGAGGTGAGGCTGACAGGTCACTAGTTCCCACAGTCCTCCTTTCTACCCTTTTTAAAAATGGGTGCAATGTGTCCCTTTTTCCAGTGACCAGGAACTTCATCTGGCTGACATGACTTTTCAAATATCATAGAAAGTGGCTTGGCAACTACATCATTCAGTTCTCTCGGGACTCTGGGATATATCTCATCCTAGCCCACAGGTCCTACAGACATGTTCAGGTTTCTCAGGTGGTCACGAATCTGATCTAGGGAGGTGTGAAAAGAGAGGTTGCCAGGGAAGACTGATGCAAGAAAGTTGTTGACTTCCTCAGCCTTCTCCTTGTCTGTTGTTACCAGCTTGCCAGTCTTGCTCATCAGGGGGGTACACTTTCTCTGACCTTCCTTTTCTGGCTGGCATACCTGTAGAAGCCCTTCTTTTTATTCTTTGTATCCCTGCCTAAGTTCAGCTCCCAGATGCACCTTGGCCTTCCTGAGCCCATCCCTCCAGAACCAGGCAGTGTCCAGTGTCCCTATACTCTACTCAGGATACCCATCCCTGCTTCCACTGCCTCTGCAGTTCCTTCTTACACCTTAGTTTGACCAGCAGATCTCAATTCAGCCATGCCAGTTTCTTGCCCTCCTTGGTTGATTTCTTACACGTGGGGATTGAGAGCTCTTGAATTCTTTAAGGACACTGTTTAAATGTCCCTAAAGATCTGCCAGCTCTGTTCTGCTCCCTTGTCCCTTAGGACAGTTTCCCAGGGATCATACTGACTACCTCCTGGAAGAGATGAAATTTTGCTTTCCTAAAATTCAGGGTCCTGACTTTACTCCTCATTTGACTCATATCCCTCAGAATTATGAACTCCACCAGTGCATGATCACTGCAGCCCAGACTGACTCCAATCTTGACGTCACAAATTAACTGGAGATGTTGACTGTCAGGTTGAATATCGCATCCCCTCTGGTAATGCTTTCTATTTCCTGGCTTAAGAAGTTATTTTCCATCCATTCCAGGGGTCTCCTGGATTGCTTACAGCTTGCCATACTACTCTTCCTTCAGGTGTTGGAGTACTGCATCAGGACCAAGAGCTTGTGAAGAGGGAGCCTCCTGTAGCTAGAGTCAGAATGCATTGTCAATAGGGTCCTGTTGATCAGGCAGCCTGTAGTAGGCACCAACCACAAAGTTCCCTTTGTTGTCTCAGTCTCTAATTGTTACCCATAAGTTCATGGCTATTCTTCAGAGACAGCTCTTGACACACTATCTGTTTCTTGATGTAGAGGGCAACCCCTCTGCCCATCCTTCCTTACCTGTCCCTTCTGAACAGCGTGTGGCACTGACAGATACATGGGGTTCATCCCACCAAGTTTAAGTAATGGCAATCAGATCACAGCTTTCTAGCAGCACAATGGCTCCTCCTGTTTGTTGCCTGTGTTGTGTGCATTGGTGTAGAGGCACTTCAGCTGGGCTGTTGTTTGTGTTACCTTCTTAGAGGAACTCCCCTTAATACCTTTTGAGGTATTTCACTTATGTTTCCGCACTGGCTCCCATTACCTCAGGAGCCCCTGTCTCATCTCCGTAAGACTTCACGTGTGCTGCAAGTGTCCTCAGCATGCCTCAGAGCAATAAGCTGAGGGCCCTGGCTAGCACGCTGTCCCTCTAACCATCATATGCCCTCCCACAGCTTGACACAGGCAAACCTGATACTATCCCCCTCCCCCTTCAAGTAGAGTTTAAAGCCCTGTCAACGAGCCACACAAGCTTATGAGAAATGACCCTCTTTCCTCTGAGAATGGTGAATCCCATCTGACACCAGCAAGCTTGCTGCTGTGGAGGCCATCTTGTTATTGAAAAAATCAAAAATTGTGGGGTGACACCAACCATGAAGCCATCTATTAATAAACTGGGTCCATCTGTTTCTTCCAGTGTTGCTGGCTGCGACTGGAAGAGAGGGAAAAATAACCTGTGCCCCAGATTCTCATGCCAACTGCCTCAAGGCCCTGAAGTCTCTTCTGATCATTCTTGGACTATGAGTTGAAGCTTCATCTCCACCCACATGGAAGATTAGTAATGGGTAATGGTCCAAGGGTTATACCAAGCCAGGAAGTTTTCTAGTGTTGCTCTTAACCCAGGCCCAGGAAAGCAGGAGACTTCCATGGAGGAGGGTCTGCCCAGCATATAAGTGCATAAGTGAAGCCCAAATGTTGTACCATGTAACATAACTAAATTTTAGTACAACTACCTTTGCAAGAATGGGAAAGCATAAGTCATAAGAGGTCATGGGTCTCAGGAGGGAATATGAATGTAGATGTTAGGAATATATAAATTAGAACTGTATCATAGCTTTATTCTAATACATCCTAAATCACACTAAGATTTATTAATTTAATCTACCCTACAATACAGGATGAACAATCCTTCCAAAGAGGATTTTGGCTTTTTTTGTCTGTTTGGGTTTTTTTATTACATATTCATATAAATCCTGTGGATATTGGAAAGATCTTTCTGTCTTACTGAGTTCTGAAAAGAGGGAGAGGCTAGCTGATTTTACTTTAAAATACACATTGATCATATTTAATGACAATACAATGCTACTACTAGAAGTGCAGGAAAAAAAGAATACCCAAACCAAATCATTAAAAGAGATATCCCAGTAATGCCCATCAGGTTAATAAAGCCAACAAAAAGCTGCCTAAGAAAAGACCAGGAGAAATGACGATTCAGTCTTAAACGGATGAGCAGTGAATTGTGCTTTGTATGCCACAGGTTGCACGAGACCACAGTAAATACACATTCCCTCCAAAAATTGCAACAGAACTGGAGGCCAAGCTTGGCCCTTACATTTCTCTTTTGCGGCTCTGAGAACAAGAACATGCATCAGTCTTTACAGGAGGACAAGAGCTGGCAGCCCTCCTCGAATCAGAACTGTGCTCTGAACACTTGCTATCTGGTACAACTTCCCTAGAGACGAAGGCATACAAACATGCCCTCACTGTAGTTAAGAATTAATAAAATAGGAGAAGTTGAAGACATCTGGACAGTATGTTAATTTTCAAACATTTACTTTAAAGAAACCTCACTATAGTACTTGAAATCTTCCATTTAAAGTCAGTAAGAAAAAGTTTTATCCACCTCCTCTCTAGAACCGATAAACAGACTGTGACTATTAGAACAATGTTCAATAAGATAGCTAAAAATTAATAACCACAGAGTCCTTAATTATAGGGGTGGGGTGTGTGTTTGTATGAAATGCAGGTTTGGTTAGCCTAAAAGATTTGGTGGGAGGTGGCAAAGAAAGCCATTTCCACATCTGTCCTATGAAATGCTACAATTCAAGTACAATGATGGGCATTAATAACTGCAACCCCAATGTCACTGCGAGCTTTGCCTAAGGAGGCATCACAGCAACTGGCAAGTTCATGTCCTATCAAATAAAGCAATGCAAGGTTGGTCGGCAACCTGTGACCATGGGTTTGCAGTTCCAGGGCAACATTACATATTTCATTAAAATTCTCAAAAAGATATCAATTACTGCCTTCGATCCAATTAATCTTTTCTCTTGTTTATTTTCAATACAGTACAAAGTAAACTGGTAGCTTGTGTCCCTTTTTGTGAAGCTCAATGAGTCACCACCTTACTTCTGCAAGTAAAGTAAGTGCAACAAAGTGTATTTGTTTACTGCTGTAGGAACAAACTTAACCTCTGCAATATTTCAAGTGACTTCAACATCGTCATCATGTATTGCAAGTTCAAGACATAACAAATGTTGTTTGTATCTGCAAAGAAGCTGTTTGGCAATATGCTAAAGTTTTCAGTAAACAGCCCCCATAATGAAGCCATCGAGCAAGAAACAAATACCTTCAACATTTTGAGGAGTCAACTAAATTGCTACTGCCTTCCGCAATATTTTTTTCCCTTTCATAATTCTCTGCATTGGAATTTAAAACATCTAAATGATATATACTGCATTGCCTGAAACGAGTCTTGTCACTATTTCATTGACTTCCAATCCTATTCCTTGGTGTATCACTGAACAAATGTAAAATGAGAGAATAAGGATGGATTCTCATGCAGTATCATGAATGTTTATTTAAGTAGAAAACAGAACTGCCATATTCCATACATTGTTAACTGCTCCAGACTCTAAGAATGACTGTTTCTTCATAATCTGTACTCTCTGATATGTAATTATAATAAAGCACAAGATGAGGCTTGATAGAGTTCTATAACTGCTATTTCAATCACACAATTAGTACATAGGGTAGTTAAGAGAGGTTCTATTTTCTAACAAACTACATCAAGAGTAGTTTCACAGCAAAGAATGTTCATATTCACTTCCTTTTAAATCTTGATCATGAAATATTTAATAACCATCATCCCTGTCCTGAACCTTGTGTACATCTACACAGTTCCAGTGGGATCAAGTCCCTTCTCATTTACAAAACCATAAATCAGAGATAACTCTGTTGAAGTTAATGGAAATTAAAAGGCATAAATCAAGGCCAATGAAATCTAATCGGGTTATTTGTATGAGTAAAAGATTTAAGAACTGGGTGTCAAGTTAGATGTACTGTTATATCTCTAGCCAGTTACTTAAACATCAATATAAACCTCTTAAGCACATTAATGGCAAGTGAGTTTATAACATTAAAATAAGACTAATGCAGTGATCTATAGCAGTCACACAGTTTTCAGTGAACATTTATATTGCCAGCAATAAAACCTTTTCATGCTGTACTTTGTCTTACGAATCTGAATTCAGCTCTTATTGGTCATAGCAAATACAGTGTTTTTACTTAACCAACTTTTTCATGAGACTTGATTGCAGTAATTTCCTCCTCTACCACCAATATAATTTATTGATGAGTAATAAAGAAGTGACTCATGGGAATACCTAGGACTGAGTTAAGTTTCTGTGTGGATAAACTGAATACAGAGAAGCATGCAACTTGTCCAGAACCAGGCATGATGCTGATACATTCACCTCTCCTAATTCTGTTTCATGTTAGAGCTGTAAAAAAGTTTATATGTTTGTATAAAAGTAAGGTTTGCCAGTATCCATTATTTATATAAGGAGTCCCCACACCCAGATGTAATCTCACTGATTCTGATAAAACAACTTACACAACTATACATATGATTAACAGTTTCTGGAAAGGTTCTTAGAATTTCCTAAGTTTAATAGTATGAAAACAAAATTTCTCTCTTTGACAGGATCTAAAGATACAAATAAAGAAAAAGCAAGTAAGTGAGTGAGACCAAACAACAATCCCCAAACTGATTGCATTATGATGTATTCAAACCTAGTAAGACAGAACACATCAACATCATCATACCTAATGTTTAGTAAGGATTTAAAATAAATATTACAGCACAGCAAGGGACTGTTAATTCTAGCACAGTCATGTAATTGCTTAAAATAGCTATTTGCTATCACAACAACGAAAAATAATGTGATGTATTAATTCAGATACACACAGGTCTTTCCTGCTGTACCAACTTCCATAGAGCTGGATGAGCGACTAATTCACTGGAATCAGGAGGATCTTCCTCTGTATTTAATGGGAGCTGCAGTAAGTGATTAAGAAGAAACTTTTTTTGGTTTTAATCCAGACTTCAGTGAGGCCTACATTTTAGAGTTAGCATCCTAAATGTCAATGTTCATATATCAGCTTCTGAATTCAGACTACAAAGGAAAGTCAAGGAGAAATGATAAAATACCTCAATTTACTAAATCCAATGAAAAACAGGTCACAGCTTTCATACACTATTTCAGACACATAAAGAATATTGCTTGGTGTACTTACTGTTTGGAGTGCAGGATCGTACAACCTGAGAGCTGAATGAATGCTTAGCTGCATACCTGAAAGTAAACTTTCTTGTAGAAACTAAACATGTTTCTACTGTTTGTAACACTGAAATACTGAAATGGGGTAAAGCCAGAATGTTTGCAATGATTTGGATAAAAAACATGTATTCTTCTTTATAAATGGATTTGCATTTCCATTTTGAAATACTCATTTTCATGTCAAATGAATCCTACAAGATCAGAAACATCAGGAAATCAAGACTCCAGCCACCACTCAAATTGCTTACTGTGTTTTTAAGTATGTTGGATTGATAATTGTAATTGCTAGGCAAGAAATAGAAGTTACTCTAATTTCACAAGATGGGAATGATATTTATCTACAAGAAAGCCTCCAAAAGAACACTCTTTTGCAACAATAGAACCATTTATTAGTAAGACCTGTGATGCTAACACATTCCAGAGTACCTTTAGGTCATGGGATAGTTAACTGTTTTAGAAAGCAAGGCTCAAAGACTCTGTTTAAATCCAGTTATCAGTTTTCCCAGGCAATAGTTTCTGATTTGTTAGTTGACCACAATCATCATGCACTGGCCTAAGAATTATCAGGTGGACTCTGCTCACTGACAATGCATATGTAAACTTCTCTGAGTAGAAGCAAAGGTATTGCCTGAACAAACAGGCTGAAAGGAGTAATGGTAGTAAAGCAGAGATGTGTCGAGTGTAAAGGAAATCCCATATATTGTCACACATGTCCTCTTTTGAAATGTCCTTGTACTCAAATAGGTGTGAATATAAACCTATTAATGTGCTTTCAGCCTAAGGAAGGGGAATGATTTGGTTTGACATGGAGCAAATGGGAATCCTTCAAGAAGAAAGCAAGAAACAGTATCATAGCTAATACTGTTCTGATAGTTAGGGCTGAAACCCTTGTTGTGTGACGGTGATGGGACACATCTGGTCTGTCAGACTTTCTGATACAATTGGAGGACCTGCAAATGCATTTCTAATATTCATACTAGACGACCTTTACAAACTGCAACTGAATAATTTGTGGGGCTGATTTCAGAGACTCTTTACGAGGTCCAGTGAAAGAAGTGTTTTCCTGCTTTTAGCAGAAAAAAACCTAGTCTGAGCTGTAAGACCACAGGTATCTGCATTGTCTCCATTCCGCTCCCAACTGATAAAACTACTGCTCTTTCTGCAGGATGGGTCTTAGCTGATGAAAACAACTTATTCCATTTCTCCAGGGAAGTGGTGCTACTCATTTCCAAGAGGGGTAGGGAAGAGAGCTCAAGCCCTGCCACTGCTGTTTATTCATGCTTGGCTCACTGGATCCCAGCACACTCGTAAAACTTTTTTTTTTTTTTTTTTTTCCAAACTTCGGGATTTGATTGATTTGTTTGCATCAGTTCAGCTCAGATGGTTTACTCAAGACATTATACTTGAAGTACAAATATTCTGCAGTCCAGAGTGTGGAAGGAATATGGATTAAGCAGCTGAATAAAACCACTCAGTAAATTAATTGAGAGCAATAGGAGCAATGTTATGAAAGCTCTCACTTAAACAAATAGGTTTCACATTTCAGGACAGCTGGGTGACAAATGTGATGTCAATTTTTAAAAGAAGATCTGAAGCAGCACTGACCTGCAAGTCACTACTAGTTAAAAGAGTAGAAGCTAAGATATAAGATAATTAATGGACAACAAAACGGATAACAAAATGACTACTCTAGAAATAGTTAAAGAGGACAATTCTGCCTTACAAATTTACGAGTGTTCTTTGAAGAGATCAAGCATACAGATCAAGATAGGTATATAGACTGGATTTCCAGGCTTTCAACAATACCTTTCACTCACAGCTTTTAAGAATTTAAGAAGACATAGCATAAGGTCTTTGAAGAAACAAGCAATCTGTTAAAAAACCTGTAAACAACGCTTAGGAGTAATTAGTTATTTATTAAAAAGCAATTAGCTTCTTCCAACGAGCAGAGGTCCCTGCTGGAGTTCTGCTGGGGTCTATGGTAGAACGTCTCTGGGACCTACACTATTTCATTTTTTAAAAGAATCACATGGAAAATGGAGTGAGCAATGAGGTGTAGATGTCAGCTACTGTTAACAATCACAGGTGTAAAGACTGCAGCTGACTGCATGAGCTGATGAAGGACCTTGCAAAACTGTACAACTACAATAAAATAGCAAATGAAATCCAATGTAGACAAACGTAGATGAACTGATATATAAACCAAACCTCACCCTAAATGAACTGTTTTGAGCTTCCCAGTACCACTGAGGAGTCGATAATCTCAGGGTTATGGCAGACTGATCCATGGAAACTCTGTACAGGTCCCAAAAGCAAAAGACACACTAGACATGATCAGTTAAAGGTATGGATAATAAAGCAGACAAAATGCCACTCCAAGAATAATCTAATGTTTTGCCATGCTCTAAGTACTGTGTGCAGTTCTAGTCCCCTCTGTTCAAAGAAGACATAATAGAGCTGGAAAAGTTTCCAAGTGGGAGAAGAAGGATGGACCAAGATATGGTATACATTCTGTATGGGGAATAGCTAAGTGAGCTGAGATATTTCAGTTTATATATGACACAATTTAGGGGAAAATATTATAAATAAAAAAAATCATGTGTGGGTAAGAGTGAACAGTTTTACTTCCACTGTCTCTTTCTGTAGCCATCAAACAAAGCTAGTACAAGAGAAGTGCTTTTTCATGAGGTGAACCAGCAAACTTTTAAAATACTTGCAAAAAAATACTGTGGATGCTGAAAGTTTACTTTTATATGACAGATGAGAGAAGCATCTGGACAAAAAGGAATAGCTACAAGCTGTGCCAGGGAAAGTTCAGATTAGATATTAGGAAGAATTTCATTACTGAAAAAGTAGTTAAGCATTGGAACAGATTTCCCAGGGAAGTGGTGGAGTCACCGTTCCTGGAGGTGTACAAAAAAAGTGTAGATGAGGCACTCTGGGACATGGTCTAGTGGTCACGGAGGTGCTGGGTAGAAGGTTGGACTTGATGATCCTGGAGGTCTTTTCCAACCTTAACAATCCCATAAAATAAGCCAAACTTCTATAATTTCTAAGGACACAGAAACCATACCAAATTCAGGCAGTTTCCTGAGCCGAAAACAGTTGATCTAAGGAGAAGCATCAGGTACTTGTTCTGTTTGTATTCTCCCAGAGGCAGTAACTTAATAGCACTGCCATGGGCAGGCAAGCTAGGTGGATCTTCTAACTGACCCAAAATGTCCCTGAATCCTTACAGGTCTATTTGAATAAAGCTGTTCATGTGAACAAAAATGGTACAGGAACTACCTCTCTACATCCTAGATGTCATACCATTAGCTTTTGAGGTGTGAGATAGCATGCATTTTCTTTCCTGTTTGTTTTTAAGACATCAGGTTACTGTGTTGCTATGCTCTATGATGAAAAGCTCAATAAAAGAAAAAAAAAAGAAAAGTATTATCTAGGTTTATCCAGAGGGAAGGCTACAGGCTACCATTGATTTAAGTTAAATATTTGAAAAGGGAGAACACTATTCAATTCTAGGCTTGAATTTCAGCCACTCAGCACTACTCAGTAACACCTTCATTGCCCACTAAGCACTCCTGCACAAAAGCCAGTTGTTTTTTATTCCAGTTTGAACAAGAATGAGCAAGAGAATGTATTAAAGGTTTTAATTGTGATTTCTATCTCTATAACCTCATTTTGGTCCTAGAAAACAAGTATAAATGAAACCTATTCCCTGCTGGCCCGAAAAAAAAAAAAAAATCTCTAAAGAGAAGAAAACAAGGAGAAAAACTGTAACTTAACCAAAAATGGTCCCTTATTGATGTCTATCCCTCATTTAGAAGCACGCTGCCTCCCTGAGAGCAGGTTCGTTCTCTGTGGAAGACTTTGTGCTGGCAATTTTTTTCTTTCCTAATTTTAGAATAGTTTAGAACTATATAATCCATGATCATACTTGGCTAACGTTTCTTCTACATTTCATCTCCATCATACACCATCATGTAATCCGCAAGAATTTCCACAACGAGCTGTTCTGGCAGGATTTCATGGTGTAGCTCTGATACTCATCTGCACTTGCCAACATTTCATTCCAAAGAGTTTTTCATTCTACAATATCAATCAAATTGCGTCCAACATGTTGCCAAATAATCACTTACAGTCTTAAGCTATAGATCTCTGGCAAGCAGGATTCCGTTTTAACATAATTTTTCCTGTGTTTGGCAGGTGACAAAGAGCACCACAGTTCCTCACTAGAGACCACATGATTTATTAAAATCCATGGCTGACATATGTATCCCCCCACTTTGTGATTTTACAATTCATCATTTGGAGAGGAAGAGAAAGATATACTGGTCAATTGCAGAAACACATTACACAGCTGTAAAACATGCAAATATGTTACTGGAAATACCTCACTTGACCAAGTCTAGAGAATTATTTGACATTGTACAAAGCAGCGATGGGGTTATATATAAGCTGGCCATCTTTCATGGTCAAAGCAAACAGATGTCAATTAAAACACAAGTGGGATAACCGTCGGTGTAGGAAGCCTATTTTCCAATAGGAAACCAAGAGTTACAGAAACAGAAGTGAAGGCTGGTTCCCCCTGCAAATGTGCTGGAGAAACAGGTGAGCCACTTAGGCACAACAACAGATATATACTGGCTGTAACTATAGTCTGTAAATTGGAAGTCAGTCAACAAATAGAAAAAAAGAAACAACTTTCCAGACTGAGTACAAGTAGTTAGTTTTAGACTTGTTCAAAACTGGAGTGAAAAAGTCCACTTGAATACTTTAAAGTGTATTATCAATAATTATTTATAGTATAAATTCTTCT
>JANHFX010006289.1:0-12634 GCA_027560015.1 Chloroceryle amazona
GCGCTTGTTTTGCAGGCGGGCGCAGAGCCCGGAGCCAGGCCCTCGGAAAAACGTTCCGCTGAGCGGAGACGCTTCCCCCCTGGAACAGTACAGCTGGTACGAACTGCCGCGCCGGGCAGTGACTGGATGTGCGACACCGGTACCGGTCATATGTTCATTCCTAGAGGGGAATGAGCAGCATCTCGTATGAGCTCTGGGAACAGACGAGATTTCTGGGTCACCAGAGTGATGGAAGACTCACAGCAACAGGCTTCTGAGTGAAAAGCAGCAATTTAAGTCCATTCTGCTCATTTGCTAATCCTTAAGGTTTGGTGGTTTTTTTTCTGTGTGACTGCAAGGCGAGAGTAATAGTGAATTAGATAAACTGAAGTGCCCTGTATTGGGTTGAAGTCTTTTTGTTAGACTACACAGTGATGAGATATAGATTTGTTCAGAACATTGATCCTTTCAGCACAGGAAGCACACAGTGTAGTACGAGTTTTCGCAGGACTATCTCAGATTATGAAAGTTAGCATTCTTGTGTTTGTGAGGCTTATAAAAACTGTAAGGCATGCCTCTGCAGAGAATGTTGTGAAACAGACCAGCTAATAAATACAAACAGCGTCAAGTATAAGAGTTAATCAGAGAGATGACTGATACTACATGTTCTTTATGTACAGCTCGTGACGGATTCCAGCCATACCACCAGGATGGCAGGACTGCAATGTGCTTTAATACGCAGCGATGATGTTGGCATAAACCTGTGCTGCCCTGTATGCATCAGAACACAAACACGTGAAAACACATCTTAAACTTCTTTGCTTGAACTGTGACAGAGCAGTGGAACAGGCTGCCCAGAGATGGGGTGGGTTCTCCTCCAGAGACATTTAGAACCTGCCTGGATGCAATCCTGGACAACCTGCTCTAGGTGATCCTGCTCTGGCAGGGGGGTTGGACTGTATGACCTCCAGAGGTCCTTTCCAACCCCTAACATTCTGTGATAGCAGTGAACCATTTTCTGTAAACAATACATTTCTCTGGTAATATATAAATATTCCCAGTTTTCTTTCTCAGTTGAAAGGATGTTTATTTTTCAGTTGATCTGTACATTATATCTAAAAGCGTAATTACAGATTTGTATTATAGAAACCTAACTAGTTGTCTGGAATAAAGGAACTTGACTTGGCTACATAATCTCACGTATTTTTCTTTCTGGGTTACTTCTCAGTTTCCCCATTTGATTCATGGTGTGAGCAAAGTCTTACAAAGGTAGTGTGGGGACAGAAACCTTGTTAGCAGCCACTGAAGAGCTAACCATGAGCTCAGTTTTTAACCTGAAAGAACTTTAAAAAGCATTAGTAAAAACACTTTGATGTTTGTTACTTAGTGATTCATAATACTCTATTTCTAGCTTTCAATTGAGGAAAAAGTGATAGAAGCAAAACTATTTCATTACTCATGCAAAAAATAATGCTCCTATGATGAAATGTAGTAAAGATAATAGGATACAGCAGGCATGGAAAATCCAGGGGGAAAAACATACAGGAATTAAAAAAATGCATAATGCAGGAGCAAAAGCATGTAATTAGCAAAACTAGTGTAAGGGCAAGAAACTAGGAGGCTAAAAATAGCATCAACCTGTATGTATCACATTTGCCATGAGATCTTTAATAACCAGCAGTAATTCTTCAGAGATGCAAAGTATAGGTGCTGTGCTGCCTCTCTTCACACCTTGCACATATGGGAGCCCAACACCTACCTCCTACACTGGTGCAAGTTAGTCCTTGGGGCTTGCACACCCTGCATTTCAAGATCAAAACAGGCAGCACAACTGTGGAGGTGACACTCATTTGCATTTCCTACTGAAGTTACACCCTAACCATTTCATTTCTTCAATGCTTCTTTGCTGGAAGTATTATAAAGGCTCTTGAAGGAACAGCGCAGAAAGCTTAGAAATGGTGTGGTGGTTTTATGAGATGATTCCCCTCCTCGAAATACTATTTTTCTGGCATTTACCATCAGTGTGAGCTTGAATGGGTGTGCAATGCTTTTGTTTCACTAGCAAAGGTTACATATGAGCCAACATAGTTTTCAGACATTGCCAAATCATGAGCAGTAAATATTTTGTGAATTATGGATTTATGACTAGATTGTGCCAGAAACGCAGAATCTTCCAGAGCACATTAACTGCAGCCATGCTTCCTACATAACTGTCATCACCATCTTGTGCAGGAGGTATTTCAGAGCCATACATCATCTGCTCAGAATTTTCCTTTTTGATCCTCACGTATTGTTTGAAGAAGCTGATTTTGAAACTAAATTTCACATCACACCAGAATACTACAATCAGTGCATTTAACAAGGATGACAACTTGAAAGCCTGTCACAATCCATAAATCTTGTAAAGCAAGATTTCCAAACATTCGTTCATAGACCCTTTTCCTACAAATGGTGTAATGCCACAAACCAGAAACATCTGCATCTATCCTGCAGATTCTCTTGGATTTTGCTGCTGCTTTGTCACATCTGACAGCTGTAATCGTGGTCACTTCACCTGGATGAAATAAGGGTCCACCAAAGGCAAGAGGTCTGTCCTTCTCCTGTTATATCTAGTGACATATTCCTGTTACTTCCCATGTGACAATGCTAGCACTTGTACAGTTGTGTACTGTGCTTGTGTACCTCATGGCAGACACGGGAGCAGGAGGAAGGTTCACTTCTAAGAGGAAGGGGGTGATAATACTCCTTTTGTAGCAGTCAATGCTGATAATCACCTGCAACTATGGAATCATATCTAAAGTCACTGATGACCTAGTTACATTTAAAGCTGCTAGTTAGCTTCCTAGTTTGAAATGGTGGATAATGGCAGATAAGCCATCTACTGGTTATCTTGGAAGCTGCAAAATAAAAGTTTCTAGATGTGGTATCAGCCAGTAGGTATCTACTAATAGCATAGCTGTATCCTGCGGAGTAGAAAAAAAGGCTAATGTAATTTTTCTTGTTCTTAGATCCCTGTGTCAAGTATTAAGTTTCCGTTTAATTTTTCTTTCTGCGTCTTGATGCTGTAAACCATGTCAAATGGCTAACTAGATCTTTGTTACCACATTGAAATTGTGTTTTGTTTGGTTGGGTTTTTTTGTGATGAATCACTGGAAATATAACATTAATACTATACACTTGACTTGATTCACTAATAAATAAAAATGCGGAATCAGGAGCATGGTCTCTTCATTCTTTCCTAATTTTGCTTATCTACAGTTATAATGTAAACTGTTTTGTTAAGGATATGATTTTTGGTAGGAAGGAACAACTGATCCAACTGTCATTATTCTGTCAAACAAACAAACAGTCAATGGATTCAGGGCCAAATCCTGATTTTGTATCACTCTACACATCATTATCTTCAGATCACTTTTTCAACAGGGAACTGAGAGATACTTAGCAGAGCAGAGCTCCACTACAGTCATTTCACTGAAATTTTAAGGAATATCATTCACCCGTGCTGGATAACAAGAGGAAGACAGTATAGATTAGAGCCCACCACCTAAAGCCTCTCTTTCCCATTCCATTTAAGAAGAGTTTGTAAGAAATGGGGATTCCAGGTTCTCAGCGTCAATGACAGCCATCTATTTAAAGGTAAGTATGGCTTTTATTTACTACCTCAATTTTCTTCCACAAATAAAACCAAAATATACAAGTGAAACAAAAGCTGCTTTTGTGTGCATTTGTGTTGCAGGGTTACCAAAGGACTAAAAGACTATTTGAACTAATTTATGTCAGTACAGATGATGTGCATTCATCAGATCACTGCTTTCTTGTTCTGGTGTCACAATGGGCAGAAGTATTTTGCACTGACCGTGCCATCATATTCATAATGTCCTTTTAGAGTATTCTGAGTCAGTTTTTATTGCTCCAACTTCTGCTAGTTTCCATTCAAGCTCTGTAAAAACAAATTGCAATTTATTTTGATAATTGTAATAAAGTCTCACTTAAGAGAAAAAGAAATTCCATTCAAGACCAAGATCCATCTGAACAACATCAAAAAATAGGGCAATCCTTGTGACAGCCCAACTTTTGTCTCAGTAAAACAGCTAACTATGAAATGGCAAAATATCCATGCTTATCCAGTATTCCTACGACAGAATTACATTAATTATTTGATTTTTGTAGAATTTTTTCTACAAAAATAAGTAAAAAAACCTTTTCATCTTTAACATCTTCAGATCTAATGATTAGGAACAGCATAAAGTTTTCTTTAACATGAATTAACTAAAAATATTTCTCATACCTTCAACTTTGAGATACATTCCCCCACATTCAGCTACTCCAATGAACCTGCCTTTTATTTCCCCGGTTTTATAAACAAGTATTGTGGGTAAATATTTGTCATGGTAGTTCAGAATGCAGCTGTCTACAATGGCTTTGAGAAACCTGACTTCTGGAAACTTTCTGGCTAACAGGCTGAGATGTTCATTAACCAGTAAACACATTGCGATGCTGGAAAAAAGTAAGGAAGTATGATGTCATTCTAGCGTAAGTAATTAGTAAAATAAAGTTATTAAAATAAAGTCCTTGAAGAATAAATGTACCTTTTCCAATAGTATGCTTCTGCTTTAATTTGTTTTAAGAATTGCACCACAAATTTTACTTAGCTTCTCCTAAGTTCACTGTGTTTTAAACAGTCCAAGTAAAAATATACAAGCACCATCTATAAAATGTCAGTAAAGCTACCAGATGCTTCAAGCATTGTGCCTCAATTTTGTTCTCCACTGAGATTTTGAAACTCATTTTGCCCATTTATTGTAGAGTTTAAATGAGATTTTTTTAATCTGGAATATATTACTTTAATGTATGTGAACTGGCTTTCAGTTTAACATTTACTTTTGAATTCTTCTAGTAAATATAAACAATGTTAGATAAATCTTTGTATAGTCGTATTACCACCATACCACCGCAGGCCTGTTCATTACATTCACAGCTACTGTTAGCTATGTAATCATTATCTAAATATCAGGTAAATAAATAAATAAATAACAAACCCACACGCACTCCTAAAAAAAAAAAAGAAGCAAACAACCACAACCTACAAACCACAAAGCAATGGGTGATGGGTTTTTTCGTTCCCTTCAGCCCATTAACTTCTTACAAGTTAGGATCTTTCCTGTAACTGACTGAAGTTAAAAGGAACTGATTTAGCCTATGGACCCTTGACGAGTTCCAGCCGCATGCCAGTCAAAGACAGGTGGGCTGGTTTTGTTACTAGCCCTAAGAGACTTTGGAGGTCTCATAGCATCCTAAAGAACTGTGAGTTTCCTCACCGACTCATATTTATGCAAAGGTATAGAATTCATTCTCTCAATGATCTGAAAGGTCTTTTCCAACCTAAATTATTCTATGATTCAATGAATGAAAAGGAAGAAAAGCTGCTAGTTTATTTCTTCAGATCTATAAATTTAAATTATTGTAATTTAAACAATTTCATTTGATTGACCAATTTCTATTGTTCCTGGAAATACCATTCAACTTCTGACAACTGAGAAAAATCAGAGAGGCTTACTCCCAACAGGCTTAAAAAGAAGGAAAATAGAAAGATGGTCTGGATCTAAAAAATGCATTAAACACTCCATACTAATTCTCAGTGGTTTTGAAAAATATCTATTAGAGCTGCTAATATATGCTGAACTAATCATGAAAGACCTTTCACATTTCTGCAGGATCCTGTCACAACTTCTTCTACCATTAAAGAATGTATTGGGGAACTAATAAGCTAACAAATTCCCTAGTTTTCCTCAGTATTTGTAACTGAGACTTTTTCTATTAGGTTTTCGAATCAAAGGGGAAATAAAGGCAGAATAATCCTGTTAGAGCACTCTTGCTGAGAAAAGAATATGCAAAAAAGTTTCCCTTTAACACTGACATAAGTTTCTCAGTGAAATTCAGAAATTGCTATGAGGTTAAGTACATGGTGATAAGCATACATGGCTAACGAAATCTGTCATGTAATTGAACAAAACTGATTAACTCTCACAAAGTGAATTAACAAATCAAGGAGGGCCCATGCTCCATGATTCCACTGCCTCCAAACAATTTCTATTTCATTAGTCTATTGTATTTAATTTTTATTGGTATTGCTTTTTAATTGCTACTTCAATTCTCTGTATTGAAGTATTCAACATCTTAAACAAGACTGTAATTACCTTGACCGATAAAGATGAATTATAACCCAAACATCGTCTGGAACATTTTTAACTTCCTTCACATACTGCTCTCCACAAATTTCTCTTAGCTCCCCATACTTTTGCCTCCTCTGAAGACAATTCCATTCTTGCAAGTGCTGCTGCCTAATTGAAAAGCAGTAATAACAATAAGCATCTCTGGAACATTTTAAATGCATTTTAAAATAGTATCTAGTGCATTTCTCTCAATTACTTTAAAAGATTGAGTAACCCTTTAGTTCAAGATCTTCTAATGAAATCTCAGAGCTAGAAAGGCTTCTATGCCAATTTTCTAATTCAAAAAAGGTAACATTAAAATACATTCTCTTCATTCATTAGTGCCAGATTTGGGAAACTTGAGTAACAAACATATTGCACAAGGGTTTATCATTTGAAACAAAGCAAGGAAAAAATTATAGCAAGTACTAATTGATTTATGATTCTAAAAAACAGATTAGTTTAAGGAAGAGCTAGCAGTACTTATACTAATATTTACTAGACAATTTTAAAATCATGAAAACTGGAATGTAAAAACAGTAGATGGCAGCCTTAATCTGTAAAAATACTTGCAAGGTAGAAAGGAAAATGCTTTAGTGAGATCTGTTGGAACTAAAATCAGCTATTAATTTAAAGCCACTGTAGAAGCAAGTGTTTTTTTCCAAAGAAGATAATATATGTGCAATGTTACTATACTGTAGCAACAATGCATGATAATTTAGGTTCACAGCTTCCACATAATTATGTGAATTATCATCTTCCTCTGAGAATACAGCACTAGATATATAGTGTTAGCAACAGAATTATTTTAGCCATTTTAACAATGCAGAAGCAGTAAACACGGGTAGAATCCAGACAGAGAAAACATTTTCATCACATTAGCTTTTCTGTCTTGTGTGTACTGCATGTCTCATTTTTCTCAGTTTCAGAACAGAGCTGTACAGAACTCAGCAGAGTACTTTGTAAAATACTTACAAAAATATACACGTGAATGTCCAGTATAGCTAAAATTACTGTGTCCATACAAGGTGCTAAGGTGTTCTGAACCTGAATTCATAAAACATATTGACTCTGCATGGTATCGTAAGTAAAATGATTGGTGTACTCCTATTAAATAGTTGAATAAGGTTGTGCTACAGTTAAGTCTAAGAACAGTATATGTATGGTACATCACAGAATTACATAATCGCAGTATGGCTGAGGTTGGAAGACACCTCTGAAGTCATCTGATTCAATCTCACTGCTCAAGCAGGGCCAGCCTTGAGCTGGTCGCCCAGGAATGGGTTGAGGGCTTCTGAACATCTCCAGGGATGGAGACTCCACAATCTAACTGTGCAATGCTGTGCCACCACTCAGTCACCCTCACAGTTAAAAAAAAAATAAAATAAAAAATTGTCTCCCGATGTTCAGGGGGAACCTTCTGTGCTTCAGTTTGAGCCCACTGCCTCTGGTCCTATCACTGGGCACAACCAGCAGAAACACCTGGGCTCTGCCTGCTTTATACTCTCGCATCAGATATTTATAGACATTGCTTACATCTCACCTGAGCCTTCCTTCAAAATAAACTTCAGATTGGTATTTTAATGAAGTAAGAAATAGAAAAACCATTAAACTTTATCTTGGATAAGAAGTAAAATAAACATAATAATTGTGTATTAATTGCCTACAGCTGACTTAATAAACATCTTTCAAAACCACACATTTTTATCAACTACTACCATAGAAAATGCAGTGTAAAATATGGTGGAACTGTAATTCATAATACAATTCACATAGCATTTTTATTTCAATCATATATTTAGAAAGCACAGTGTACCAGAAATGAGCGCTATGAAAAAAGCAGGAATGTATTTTGCTCGTAATCCTCAGGAATGTATTCTACTCATAATTATCAATTAAAAATACTAAGCAGTTTGATTCTGGCACAGAATACAGTTTTCTTCTTTAATGGCATGCCATCCTGATACAGTGACACACACTCCACATGCACAAATCAGTATCTTTCATAAAGTTCAAGCCATGTATGTTGGGATTTTGTTTTAACTGCTGTTCTTGTGCAACATGATAGAGAAAGAAAGGATACCCATAACCATTTCTTCCTGGCTTCAAATTCACAGAAAATGCCATCCACAAAAGAAGTGAGAAAATGGGATATAGAACTTCTTTCTTTGAACATTTATCATCGTTGCTCTAACTCCTAAAAACTGGCAGAAAGTATCTGCAGTGTGGCAGAGTGAGGGGTACAGTTTAATCAGGCAAACAGACACTGAACCTTAATTGTGTAATTTGGATAAATGCTGAGTATACACCACTTCAAACATACAATGCCTCTAAACATAAGGTAGTACAGTGTATCTTCAGCTGAACTGAGGATGTCTAACAGTAGTTTCCACTGTGACCCCTTCTATTCTTTTTGTTTTAAATATCCCGCTTTCAGACTAAATAATTTTGTTCTTACAAAACCCTGAAGTAAAATATGGTGTAAACTGCTTCTCTTTGCCACGGGCAATGAGGAAGAAATAGGACAGTAATGAGAGTGCTGTGTATCTGCTGGCAAAGGAGCAGAAGGTGAAAAAAGGCAGTTGTGTCACTTGGAAGACACTACTATTCAAAGGATTCCGAGTTTATATTTCAGGAGCATGTACATGTGCAATAGTGACACATGCACTGTTAATCTGGATAGAAATATCTTACTATACCTGTACATTTCAATAGCTTTCCTATCAGCTTCATCAAAATCATCTTCATCTTCCTGCAGTTCAAGATTCGTTCTTTCAGATGGTTTCACTAAAAACAACAAAAAATTAGTTACCTTTTATTCTCCAAAGTGTCTGCAAACATTTTAAATGTATAAAAAAATATTACACAGAGATGGAACAAATTAAATAAAAAGATGGACTAATTTCAGAAATTAGTCAACTTGGCGTAACTCTGGGTAAGAGAGAGAAAAATAATGACATTTATTTAACTATAGATATATGAAATTATGAAAATCAGTTATCCACAAATGTTCCATGCCATAATGCTTGTCACTGTGTTGTATGTTTAATTAAGAATCCTTTTTAAAATATCCAAGTGAAAATAATGAAAATTAAAATATAATTATTCTACAATGTTTAAGTTACAAAAAGCATTACTGCAAATACCTCCACTTCTCAAATTTTGTTATACTAATGGCAAGTATTTTTAATTTTACTTGCTTTCTGCTTCTTTCTGCAAGTGTAAAGCCATTTCTTCACTTTCATCTTTTGTTTTTTCTTTTGGAGGAAGAATTCTAAAACGTCTCAGTATGTCATTCCACTCAGTATCTTCATTTGGATCCTGTTTTAGTATTATGGAAAAAAAAATTTAAAAAACAACCTAAGTCAACGAATCAGTCTTGTGTCTTTGAACCCAAACCAGCCCTTTTAAAGGCTGCAATACCTTCACAGACCATTCTCTAGCATGAATTTTCTTTTGTCATTTTTCACTTCTGAACAAGAAACAGCAAGAAAATAAGAGATGTAATGTAAGCATAGCTAAAAAGATCAGTCTCCAAAATATCAGCTAAAAAACTGTCTAAAAGATATATGGAAATCTACTTCACAAACTCAAAACTACACACTGCTTATTTAAATACAGTTAAAGAAATACAGCTTTATACAGACAAGAATTTTCTGTAAGTATTTTTATGTTACTACTAAAAATAAGGTATTGACACTGATTAAACTTGTAAAAGTGTAGATATAATCAGAAGAAAAATACCCTTTTATTTTAAATGAATGATCAACATATATGTGTCAACATAAGCTACTTCATACACTGTGTAACACAGGTTATTTGTAGGTGTTAAAGTCTACGTTTGTGGTAATTTTAATTAAGTGGTTAAAATAAAGGAACAGCATCCTAGTTGCATGACTGCATTTCTACTGAAATGATCACTTGAAAAGAATCTGTTGTAACTGGAATGCTCTTGGGATGATAGAATAGCAACACATTAGGCAGCCTCAGTATGGATGAGAAGTAGTAAAGCAGATTTTAAAAACATCGTTAATGAAAAAGTTTGGTATTTTTGGCCCTTAAATAACAACTTGCTTGAAAATGTTCATAAATAAATGTGTATAAATATGTTTATATAAGAAATACTTAACGATATTCATAATTCCATAATAATGCAGCATCAAATGAACAAAAGGTATGTTACAAAAAATTTTACCTGAGGAAACATACAGGATTCCCACTGGATTACTACCATGCCCATGAGTACTACACTGGCCTTTCTATCTGACATCTGCCTCATTTTTATTGAACAAGGGTCTTGTATAGAATCCAGAATGAGTATATTGAAACAAATTCTAACGAAGATCAAGTTCTTCATGTGCCTCAAGGAATTTCACAAAGGTGAAAGAACTGTTTTGCATTCTAGATGAAAACATACTTGGGAGATCCACAAAGAGAGTTAACAGAATCATGCTACTGCTCACAAGGAAGTTAAGTACAGTGGGTTTGCAAGAAGATTTACCTCTGTCAGTTTCTTTGGCATTAGGAAGGAAGGCTTGGCAGGGCTTAGAGTGGAAAGGAAGTGGCAGTAGTTCATGACAGTTCCTCCACTGCTCTTATTAAAAGGACTCAGCAGACTGCCAGCAAGGATACAGCTACCAATACTCACGACTAGTGGAGCTCTCTAGTTTTGCAAACAGAGCGCCTTATTGCTAAGATAAAGGAGACATTTTATACCCGAATACTTTAACTGACTCCTGCTGCAAAGCTGCAATACCCAGATTTTGGACTAGAGATGATAACTCCATTGTAAATAATTATAATATTTGGAAAATTATTTCTTTTTTAACATTTTAGCTCTAAGAACATCACCTGGTCTTTCAAATATACCAGCAAGCTTATTCTAACTTCATCCATGCATGAAAACGCAGATGAAGAATTAAAGTGATGGTTTTGCCTTCTTTGATTGAAAAGTTATTAATGTGATCCACTGGAAAAAAATATATATAAGCTCCATATATAACATAATGGATTAGATGGTCACTAATGGGTCTGGAATAGGAAAAACTCAAATGAAGGTTTTGCTATTGTGCAATTCCTCAGAGTTTGCTTATGGAAAAAAAAGTCTTACACTCAATCTTACTGCAAGTTTTCAACCCTTCACCAAAGCATAATTTTGACTTAGGTACAGCCAGCACGTCAAAAAATCCACAGAACTAAGAGGACTCCTCCAAGGGAACCCCTGCAGAACCACAAGTGATACACATGCACTTCGGCCTCCACGTAAATGCTTTAGTGCATGATTTCAGGACCAGACTTCCCCAGTCCACAGAACACAATAGCAGAAGGATTATGTGTACCAGGAGGATTATGAAGACTCCCAAGGAATTAAAAATCATAAATCATCATAACTGGACAAATAATTTCAAAACCATGCAACAAAAAGTACTAGTGAAATAGTACTGGAATGGAGGTAACTTAGAAGAAAAGCTCTGGACAGTTTTTGCCAAGGAAGATGTTGACAGTTTGCATTATTCTGTAAATGTAGGTCCTACATAAAATCTTTCCATAGTATTTTACTTAATTGGTGTATTTTACACTATTGGTATGTAATGCTTGCAACATACAATAAGTTTGTGTACCTAGCTGTACACTTACCATTTTCTAGATGTTACATCTACAAAACGTAAAAGCAAAAGAAAAATTGGACCAGGAATCCTAGATCACAGTAAACATAACAGAAGCCTATGTCTGATACATCTAGCTCCAGTCTCAAGAAAGAGGAGATCACAAGCTAGCAAACCTTTAAGAATTTTGTAACAAACTGAGTTAAAACAATGTTGAAAACTTGCCATTAAGTGATTAGGTCAGGGTTGCAGTAATATGCACAGATGACAGAAACAAAAATATATGTCAAAAACTTCAGAAGATATTTGATGGTAACAGCAGAAAGGAGCAGAACAGTGGCAAGGGTGATACAACATAAAATGGTTTCATAGTATGCAGCTGGATGACTGAGCAATAGGACTTCACTAGCAGGCCACAATCCCAAATTAAAACAAACCCAACAACTTCTCATACTACTTCTCACTGCTGCCAATTATAAATACCACCAGCTTTGCCAGGGCTGATGTGCAAACCAAGTTTCAGAACCCACAGACTGGGTAACTTCAGTCTTTAAGTGTAAATCACATTTCTGATTAATTTAATTTAGGTGGGGGGTTTTTTGTGAAATGATAGGAAATAATTTCTCAATGAGGTTTTAAAAATCTGCTACACCTACAACTGCCCAGCTAACAAAGTGTAGCAATTTATTATTCTTGCAGAACAGTAATGAGGATTAATTATTAACCGTCAGAAACTCAAGTTTCCTGGTGTGTTCTCGCAGGAAAACCCACATAAACTACTCTCCCACCTGCTATTTCTCGGGACCGCAGCTGAGGCTGGGAAGGCCATGCAGGGCC
>JANHFX010006290.1:0-18264 GCA_027560015.1 Chloroceryle amazona
GTCCCTCTGGATGACATCCCATCCCTCTGGTGTATTGACAGCACCACTCAGCTTGGTGTCATCTGCAAACTTGCTGAGGGTGCACTTAGATGTCATAGTATTTATAAAAAGGCTGTAAATCCAAAGATGCACAATAGTAAATGATGGGACAATCTGTTTATAACTGAACATCTGGATGAAATTAAATGAAAGCTAAGATTACCAACTTGCATAGCTCCATGGGTTGATTATAAAGGGAATCCCGCAAGGAAGACAGAACATAATGATGTATGTTTCACAACAGGTATCAGCTGGCTGATAGCAGTGGAAAATTTGAACGAAAAAGAAAATAACTAAAAACTTATATTAAACTATGATTAAACTCTTTTCCATTGGTGGCATCAATATACCTCACACATAAATCATCTCCAGCCAAGCAGAGGTTGGAAACTTCATGGGAAGCCTTGGGACAACTGAGCCTCAGGTGTGGAATGACAGCTTGCAGAAACAGTTCTATTTTCTGTGTTTCTTAGCTTGCAATCCAAAAGAGAAAATAAGATTTATAAACTGTAACAGCTGTTGCTTCTGATGTGGTTGCACTCTAATCCAAAATAATCTAGCATCATCATTGTTAAAAACAGTGTGTTTGTCTTGAGGTAGAGGCCAGGATGTAGAACTAACTCTAGAAAATAAGAGCTGTTCTAAGGTTATTATGTCCTTTTAAAGTATGGTCTCCTATAATCATATTCCTTTGATCATGAATGTACTATTGCACATTCATTCAAGTTTTAAAATCTCATTGAATAAAAATCTAAGCTATAAACTTTCTGCAAAACAAGATTTCTTCAGAGACTCTGCTTTAAATCAGTAGATCTTCAATACATCAAATAACAGTCACATCATATTTTCTTTTTCCCATTCAGTCACTGAGATACATCTCTGAGCAAAGAAAGTATCATAAAGACTTATTTAAGTTTTGTCACATCTTAAGAACAACCATTCATCCTCCATGTAAACCATCCCACTACAGATCTAACAAATAGCTGTATTTATTTGGAAAAATTTCTCTGTACCTTACAACAATCATTCACACAAATGAGAGAGCTGCAGTACATCCCTCATCAGCAGAGAACTATTTAGAAATAGATTTGGACCTCAGAACCCAGACAAGAAGAGGTACTCATAATGGCAGCACTGAGTTGTTGGCCTGTTGGCTGTTGTAGTGCTGTAAATTATTAAGAAAATTTGCCCTGAAAAGGAAACAAAAGTATTTGCAATGATCATCAAGGCTTAGAGGACGGAAAATTACTATCCTCAGTAGTGCAGCCACACAGCTTTTACATGTCTGTGATGTATGTGGGTATTACCAAGGGTTTTCCTAGATAACAATGCTGAAAAGATAGCTTCAGTTCAGGGTACAAGCAGCAATAGTTGTAGTCACACAACAAAAATCAGCCTTGGTGTGGCGAGGGCTTTTCTTAAAAGCAAGCATTTAACAACTAATCACTCAAGCTATTTTTTCTGGTTACAAAACTAAAACAATATGTAAGTTATAATTCAAGGTCATATCTTTCTCTTAAGGAAAAAAAAAAAATATCCAAAACATTACTACAGACTTTAATTACTTTATTAGGCTCAAGACATATTTCCACTTTCTGCACTTCCAGCCGTTGCTACCATAATACATATAGTAACTCAGCTCTGTCTTACTAAAACCCTTAATGCTTGTCCTCATAAAGGTGCCTGGCCTTGTTCAAGCCAAAGCACTGTACTGTCACCAAACAGCTAAACAAACCTTTGAAGTTTTCTGAAACTGTTTCTTATCATAACTGCTTCCAAGATGACACTCACATTATAGATGAGAGTGGTACTATTGATTAGACCTCTCAAGCAGCTGCCAGACAAAGAAAAATCTAAGTCCCACCTGAGGGGATACACATAACAGCATAGCCAGTGTCAATGCAAAGTAGCAGCCAGTCTGGCTGCTGACAGTACTACAGACTTATGCATTTCCCCTGGTTCATAACATATTCAGCTGCTCTCAAATGTAAGGGACTGTACAAATCCTACTCATTTCTTCCACTGGAAAAGAAATAACTCATGAAGACTTCTAGTCACTATTTCAGGTATGTTTAGAGGTTAAACAAACTTTGGCCCAAATTCTGTTTTACATGTATCTCCATCTCAGTGAGAATTGTGTACCTGTTTTCGAGAGAAAAAAATGGATTTATTTATATGAAGTATAGGAAATGACATATTAAATTTTGCTGTGACTATGCACTGTTAACTAATAGATGGTTAATTGTTATACAAGCGGTACATAAATAGAAAGACAGCTTCTAATATTTCAGTGATTTACCAAGAACTGCCCGCAGGTACACCATCATATTGGGAAGAGTTTGGTCAGAATTACCTGGACAGTGACTCATTTCAGATATGAGGCAGAGAGGGAGGGGAGCAAAGGTATGGCCTTGCTGAGCTACCACAAGCAGGGAAATGATACATGCAGGCAAATGAATGATCAACTCTGCTTCATTTCTAAAATAGAGGCTGCAGGCTCAAACAGCATAAAGTCAGAATGTGATCAAGAGCCTGGATAATCTGCTCAACTGAAAATGCGTGAAGGAATTTGGAGTTGAAAGTAGCTGCACATAGAGCCAAAAGAGCTTTGTTATCTGCTATTACTCTCTGTTCAGCGATGAGGGGTTGGGGCAGAATTCACTGCAATTTATTATTAGAAGGGAATTACATTTGAAGAATCATTGGGATCTATTCAATGTGAAGTGCAATCCAAAGTATTTTGAGATATTCATACCATAAGAAGTTTTTCAGAACACTTCTCCTTTCCTAGACAGTAGGACTAACATTACATTTGATATTCATGTGTAGCTAATTTAAGTATTTTTTTTCTTAAAACAGTGTCCCAAATACAATTACTCCTATAAATTGTTCTGTTAAAGGCAGTTGTTTCAAATATCAACACGCTAAACCCCATCTCTACTGAGCAGAAAGAAAGGGAGTATGGAGGAGGAGAAAATTTATAAACTTCAACTATAGATTAGATATCCCCTCTTCATTCTTTCATTCCATATCAATCATCTAAGTGTCTCTCTTCTTTTTAATTCAATCCTCTATATCCTATCCATAAGTATTTATAGAAGAATTGAAAACAAAAATACTTAGGACTGCATTTGGCTATCCAAATTCAGAGAGTTTAAAAGCTCAATAAATTAATTATAATATAAGGCTTAGTCTGATCAGAATTAGTTTTGAAAGTTTCCTTTTGATTTTGACCTATTATTTTAGCACACTAGGATAAATTATGTTGGTTTTACAATTTCTGGGATTTTTTATGAAGAAGAAATCAACCATTCCTGGGCAAGAACCCACCAACCCAGGCAGCTCTAACAAATTGTCATTATTTTTTTCAGGGTAAAAACATTTATTCTATACATTCCTGATCAATACTTGCTTAAATTAGCACTTTTTAGTTCACATTATATGAACCAGATTCTACTGCAATTTTAAACTGCTTAAATCACAGATTCATTACAGTTGGAAAAGACCTTTAAGATCATTGAGTCCAACCATTAGGCTAACGCTACCATCTCCACCACTAAACCATGTCTTTATGCACTTCATCTATACAACTTTTAAATACCTCCAGAAATGATGACTCCAACACCTCCCTGAGCAGCCTGTTTCACTTCTTAACAATCCTTTCTGTGAAGAAAAAATTTTCCTAATGTCCAATCTAAACCTTCCTGGCACAACTTGTGGCCACTGACTTACTTATCATTTGTTACCTGGAAGAAGAGACTGACCCCCACCTCACTATAATTTCCTTTCAGGTAGTTGTAGAGAATGGTAAGGTCTCCCTCAGCTGCTCCTCAGAAGACTCATTCCCTAGATCCTTAACCAGCTTCATTGCCCTTCTTTGGACATGCTCCAGCACCTCAATGTCTTCCTAGTACCAAGAGGCCCAAAACTTAACCCAGCAGAATCAGAGAATCATTAAGGTTGGAAAAGACCTACAAGATCATCAGGTTCAACCTTCTAGCCAACACCTCCATGATCTCTAGACCATATCTCAAAGAACCTTATCTACACATTTTGAACACCTCCAGGGATGGTGACTCCACCACTTCCTTGGGTAGCCTGTTCAGTTAGGCCAGTCTTCTGCTACACAAAGGATGAAATCTGACTATAGGGAGCAACTGAAGATTATTTGTCAGAAATACAAATAGTTGTAGGTTTTATGGCTATATCACTTGTTTCCCCACTATTGGTCTGTCTTGCAGGTCTGTCAGAGAAGAATGGAGTGTATTAGAGCAAGATAGGAGTCTTCCCTGGTGTGGCTTTACTAGGGATATTACATGAGTATTACAATTTAGGGCAGCACAGAAACTGCCCTAGGTCAGTGAATCCTCCACATTTGAAAACTGAATATCCGGAAGGTCATCTAAAACAGGAGCCTGGGAAAGTCTGTGTTTTGTTTCTTTCACTTAATAGAGCATCAGTGCAGGATCCAACAGAAAAACCTCAGAGAACCTGTTAAATCTTGGTTATAGGGATAGCACAGGTATTAGAATACATTTTCTAATATATGAGGGAATAAAACTAGAAAGGAATGAAAGCTTGCCTGTGGGAAAATAAGACTAAATGATAAATCTAGTGTTTTGGGGTGGTTTTTTTCCATTATCCTATATGTTGCAGTAACGAGGAGAAGTCAGTCCATTACAGATCCATGAATTTGAGAGGAACTAAAGATGCTTGATCTGGACTTCTTTTCAGTCAGCTTTTGGCTTTCACATCATTGCCTTACATCTGCAATTTCCAAATCATTATTCTATTGCCAAGCTATTGTACACATTTCAGGATCCTAGCCAAATTCTAATAATGGCATCATTAAGAGAGAGCCATTGCAAGGGCTGTATTACTTTGCTCATTTTGCCAATCAGTGATGTCAGTAATATCCTGTTCTTTAGGAACCCTAATTAAATTCTTTCATTGAAATAATCAACATTTGTGTTTCCAACAACTTTGCAGCTACAGTAATTCTTTGTCTGCCAGCTGTGAGAATTTCCTATCCTACCCTCTCACATAAGCAAATTCAAGGGGAAAAGTTCATTTCATGCTTATATAATGTATTCATGGTTAAGGTAGGCAAGAGATTTATTTTGCTTATAATACTAAACCCTAAGCCTCAGACTAAGACAGCTTGGAATAGACTCAAGTCAAATAAATAATTTAGCAAATGCAGTCTTAACAAAGCATCTTCAGAAACCGCTGTTCTTTAATTAGTAGATCAAACAGGTAATCCACTCAATGATGCAGAAAGAATATGATCAGTCTTCATTTGGCAAAACTAACAAACACTACACTGGACTTATATCAAAGGTCATTTGCAGAAAGTTTGCTTATGAGTAGACTCCAGTCCATGAATTCTAAAATATGAAACTAGCCATAAACCACATCAGTAAAAGAGATTAAAAACAAGGACACAGACAAACTGCAAGATAAACTTTAGAGGAAGGTTTTGCATGCACTTTTGACCCTCGTTACCATCAGTGTTACACTGCATAATGGCTTGAACCTAGAGCCAGTAATTATTTCTTCCATAATGCAGAGCCTGATGGCTGAACTTTAGGCTAAATCCACTGCCAAGGAGAGCCATTAACTCACAATAGATACCCAGAGAAATGTTCAGGCTAAACAGAAAGCAAGCTGCCAAAACTACCATCTAGGAAATGTGAAACACAGGAACATGAGCACTGCCTGGGATCCACAGCTTAGAATTCTGAAATAAGGGATCTGTTAAAAAGATTCCTTTAAAGAAAGGCTCATGATTTTCTTTGTACATAGCTTTTCTACAGGAGATAATAGCTAGAAACCTCTTTCTTGAAAGGCCCATGTGTTGGGAAAACTGAAAGGTTAGAAAGCCTCATCTTCCATTTCACAGGAGGATGAATGAAGCTACCTTGCATTCCATCCACTGACGCTTTGATACTGTGCAGAAAAGAATGTAGCATTCTACATGTCGAAAAGGCTAGAATCGTACACAATTTTAAGTTGTACAGGGCCTCTGGAGGCAGTCTAGCACAGTCTCAATTGAATTTCAGAGTAACCTGATCTAACTTCACATTCATTCAGGGCTTTGTCTGGACAAGTCTTGAAAATGCCCGAGGTTGGAGGTTTCACAGCTTCCTACACTGCTTGGTCATCCATAGGGAGCACACTTTTCTTTTTTTAAGTCCAGTTTTTCAGCATTGTTTCTTGTCCCTTCATCATGCACCTCTGAGTTTAGCTTTGACTTAACTCTCCATTAGGTACTGGAAGACTGCAATTAGATTTTCCCTTTGTCAAGCTAAACAAATACATTTCTCTCAGTCTATCTTCAGCACAATTGACTCCATTACCAACAACTGAGATACATCACTTGAAATTCCTTGGGTTGAACTTTGATCACTATGCTTGTGTGTCTAGCCAGTTCTCCACCCACCTAATACCAATCCAGTCTATATCTCTCAGTTTGGCTAAGAGGTTACTGTGAGAAACTATGACAAAAGTCTTGCTGAACTATCTACTGCACTCTCTATATCCAGAGTTAGTAATTTGATCACAGAAGGAACTGAAGTTGGTTGGGCACAATCTGCCTTTGATAAATCTGCACTGTTCCTCCTCATCTTTCCCTCACAATAGAAAAGACTTCTAGAAGGATTCGTTTCATAATTTTCTCAGGTACAGAAGTGATGCTGATCAGGGTGCAGATCTCCAGATCCCCCTTCTTGCATTTTAAGTAGGCACAGTATTTCCTTTCCTCGGCCAATAAGAACCTCCCACAATTGTCACAAGCTTTCAAAGCCAATGGGAAGTATGGCCTTGCAGTGTTGGCTAGTTCTCTCAACACACTTACAAACAGCTTACAAACACCTCCAGGAATGGCAACTCCACCACCTCCATAGGCAGTCCATTCCAGTGTCTAATCACCCTTTCCATGAGAAAGTGCTTCCTAAGATCCAACCTAAATCTCCCCTGGCACAGCTTCAGGCCATGCCCTCTTATCCTGTCACTAGTTGCCTGGGAGAAGACCCCAGCCCCTGCCTGACTACAACTTCCCTTAAGGTAGTTTAGAGAGTGATGAGGTCCCCCCTGAGTCCTTCTCCAGGACTTCCTGTTCCCCTTCTCCAGGCTGAACAACCCCAGCTCCCTCAGCCTCTCCTCATAAGACTTTCCCTCCAGTCCCTTCTCCATCCTCGTCGCTTTCCTCTGGACCTGTTCCAGCACCTCAATATCCTTCTTGAAGTGAGGGGCCCAGAACCGCACACAGTACTTGAGGTGAGGCTTCACCGGTGCTGAGTAGAGGAGGAGAATTACATCCCTAAATTTGCTGTCCACACTATTCCTGATACAGGCCAAGATGCCATTGGCCTTCCATGCCACCTGGGCACACTGCTGACTCATGTTCAGACCATAATCAACCAGTACTCCCAGGTGCCTCTCTGCCAGGCCACTCTCCAGCCACTCATCCCCCAGTCTGTAGCACTGCAGGGGGTTACTGTGGCCAAAATGTAGGACCCTGCACTTGGTCTTGTTAAACCTCATATTATTGGCCTCAGCCCATCGACTCTGCCTGTCCAGATCCCTCTGCAGCATCTCCTGACCCTCCCCACCAACTTAGTGTCATCCATTAGATCGACATTCCCCACCAACTTAGTGTCATCCACAAGTTTACTAACAGTACACTCAATCTCCTCATCCAGGTCCATCAGTAAAGATGTTGAATAGAACTGGGCCCAGTACTGATTCCTGGGGGACACCACTGGTCACCGGACACCAACTGGATGTAGCACCATTCACAACCACTCTCTGTGCTTGGACTTCCAGCCAGTTTTTAACCCAACAAAGGGTGCACCTGTCCAATCCATGGGTTGACAGCTTTTCCAGGAGATTTATGTGGGAGACCTTGTCAAAGGCTTTGCTGAAGTCTAGGTATACCACATCAAGAACTTTCCCCTCATCTACCAGATGGGTTACCCAGTCATAGAATGAAATCAGATTCATTAGGCAGGACCTTCCTTTCCTAAACCCATACTGGCTGGGCCTGAGCCCCTGGTTGTCTTGTACGTGCCAATTGATGGTACTCAGGATGATCTGCTAAATAACCTTGCTAGCCACTGAGGTCAGGCTGACTAGCCTATCGTTTTCTGGATTATCCTTCTAGCCCTTCCTGTAGATGGGCATCACATTGGCCAACCTCCAGTCATCAGAGACCTCCCCAGTTAGCCAGGACTGGTGATAAATGATGGAGAGAGACCTAGCCAGCTCTTGTGACAGCTCCCTAAGCACCCTAGGATGAATCCCATCCAGACCCATAGACTTGTTAGGATCTAAGTGGCACAGCAGGTCACTAACTACTTCCTCCTGGATTTCAGGAGGGATATTCTGCTCCCTATCCTTGCCTACCAGCTCGGGAGCCCAGTTGCCCTCAGGATAGTCAGTCTTTTTGTTAAAGACTGAGGCAAAGAAAGCATTGAGCACCTCGGCCTTTTCCTTCTCTTTTGTTACTGTGTTCCCCTCTTCATCCAGTAAGGAATGGAGATTTTCCCTGGCCCTCCTTTTGTTATTAATCTATTTATAAAAACACTTTTTATTATCCTTGACAGAATTGGCCAGATTAAGTTCCAGCCGAGCCTTTGTATCTCTAATTCTCCTTCTATATGACCTTGCAATGTCCTTAAACACTTCTCAGTTCACCTGCCTCTACTTCGAAGTTGATACACTCTTTTTTGTCTTCTGAGTTCCTGCAAAATCTCCCTGCTCAGCCAGGCTGGTCTTCTACCTCGCTGGCTCATTTTTTGGCGTGTAGGGACAGACTGCTCCTGCACACTCATAATTTCATTCTTAAAGTAAGCCCAGCTTACTCAGGCCCCTTTGCTTTTGGGGGCTGCTTCTCAAGGGCCTCTCTGAACCAGCATCCTGAATAGACCAAAGCCAGCCCTCCAGAAGTCCCAGGTAGAGGTTTTACTGACGGCCCTTCTAACTTCACCACATACTGAAAATTCTATCACATCATGGTCACTGTGCCCCAGACAACCTCCAACCACCATATCTTCCACCAGCCCTTCCCTGTTCATAAAGAGTAGGTCTAGTGGGGCGCTACCCTTGGTAGGCTCACTTACCAGCTGCAACAGGAAGTTGTCATCCACACATTCCAGAAACCTCCCGGACTGCCCCCTTTCTGCTGTGTTACACTTCCAGCACACATCTGGTAGGTTGAAGTCTTCCACGAGACAGAGACAAGGGCTAGTGAACGCAAGACATCTCCAAGTTGTTGAAAGAATATCAATAGATGGGGACTTGGGTGCATGTCTGAATTCAGAACGGGTGAGCTCAATACCTGTTAGAGTACAAAATGAAACATTTTTCCTTTGTTATATCTCAGAAATGAATATTTGGTTCTCTTCCTAAGAAGGATGATACAATTTGTCATTATGTGTACTCTAGAGATAGATTAACTGAGTGTCTCCAAGGTCTCAGGCAGTAGAACACACATTAAGTGGATCTCAGGAGGGTATAATACAAATGAAATAAAGAAATATTTCCCTTTAAGAAGAGGTAAATTGTAACCTAAAGATATAATACAAACTGGATCAGGAAGATTTAATATACAAGCTAGTAGTGGTCTGAGCTAAAACATGATCTCCAGGTTTTAGGTCTAAGTGACAGATGGCTGATATTGTCTATCGTACATAGAGAAGGGAGGAACAGACTTTGGAATACCGATGAGCTTTTTCTAAGCTGATGTCTGGACATTCACAAATTGACAAATAAGTCAGGATTTTACACTAAACAGCAGGAGGTCAAAGAGAGAAAATGTATTTCTGGATGTGCACAGTACTGAAAGATACCAACCCTACTAAGCATCAGTGCTGTTCGGTATCTGTGACACTTTGTGTCTCTGTCCACATCAATCTGTTCAGTCTCTGCTCAGAATTTCCAGGTACAGGGGAACTGGGGCGACAGGCAGGTGTTCATGCAAAGGTGTTTGTGTTGGGCTAGGGGATTCTGTACCCTTTGGCCAAGTGGTGAACAGGTTCAATGCTTCTAGCACAAACACAAATGAAGGACTCAGCTTACAGAGGTGGCACTGACTGAGAATCAGAAAGGGCAAGGCAAGTGTCAAAATGTGGTTCCCCTGGAATTCACTTCTTGCTCAGAAGACCCATGTTTTCAAGTAGTTTATGTTTTCAAGTAGTGTAAGGATGCTTTTTTGATATCAGCAGAAGAAAGATTCAAATGACATTTTCTGCGACTGGCACTGATAGGGTAATGAATTTTGAAAAAAGATCAAGTGACAAGAGAATCAGACATACAGTCTCGCTTGAACAAATAAGCTCAGAATGAAACAACTGAAACATTGACCAAAGATGATTTTGGAACTCCACCAACCTCAGTTACTATTAAAGAAGGACAAGATTTTACTTTTTTAATTGAGAAGCAGAAATAGAAAGGGAATTCAAAGCTCAATTCAGGATTACATACTTGAAAAGCAATTTAGGAAAAGCCAGCACTGGTGTAAAAATAATCTCTCTATAGCCAAGATACACTGTTTTATTTCATGTTTAGCATTATTTGCAGTAATTTTTATCTCTCCCCACATCAAGTAGAAGCACTGGTTTAGTGTGAGAAGGAAGGGGAGCACAGCGTAGAAGATTTGGTGCTAAACCAAAATTAGCTCTCTTTTTGTTGCTTTTAGTAGTGGTCTGAGAATAAAAATAAATACCAATGAAAATATTCACTTGATGTGAATTAAAGCAGAAGGCAAGAGGCTATCAAATCATCAAATATTATTTAGTTCAAGTGTAATGTCCCTATAAATGGAAAGTTAGTTATTTAGCACTAGGCACAGGCATTTCATTGGAACACATTCAAGCTGAGGGTGATAAAAACATTGGTCCAATTGAGGAAGTCAGCTGTGAAGGCATGGAAAGGTGATTTTATCAGAAGTAGGAACAAAAGAGAATTTCTAGTTCTTAATGTGGTTTTTTTTTTTCCTAGTAAATGAGTAATTTCACTGGATAATTTACTAATAGAAAGCCTAAAGAATAGCCATATATTTTGACAGTTACTGTAGTAGAAAACAGATATCAGATGTTACTGTCTTCATTTCTATTGTATTTTGTCTACATAAATACTTTTTATTTGCCTTCTATCTGACCTGCTGAGTCTACTCATCTTTTCAACACACACAGGTTTCAACAGCATTATTAGAAACAAAAAAAAAAAGGTACAAAGTGAAAACAGGATTTGTTTTTAACTGTGCACTAGAAAAGAAAGATTTCTTAACATACTTAGAAACCACATGAGAAAGAACTTAGAACCACATGGGTATGATTAGATTGTTTTGCTTTACCTGGCATTCCCTGCCATAATTGCAGAGTTCCCATCTGTTAACAGAGATGCTGACATTTGGCAATGACTTGATAAATGTCTCTCATGGTGCAAATGCTGTTGGTGTTCCAAGTCACAGAGACAAGGGTGATAACAGAAGCTATTGTTTCTCTGGGCAACAAAATAATTGTTCAGCTTTTGTGACTGCTCATCATTGATAATACTGGTTATATGCACCTCTTAGCTTAATTTAGAAACATAGACATAGAAACATAGAAATGTCTGTGTTGGAGGGGACTTACAAAGGTCATCTAGTCCAACCCCTCTGCTGAGAGCAGGGATATCCTCAACTAGAGGGGGTTGCTCAGAGCTCTGTCAAGCCCCACCTTGAATGTCTCCAGGGATGGGGCCTCAACCAACTTTCATTCAACTAAAGTGGCTGACTTTTGGAAATCATGCATTGCTACCTATTTATACATTAAGCAAATAAAAGCATGGGACATTTACACAGACAAACTAAGAATGGTCAATGATCTACAGAGAGACCACATTTTTCTGGATTCCTTCTAATAGCATAAAAGTTGGGCAATACAGTTTCTGACTGGTTCCTTTCCTGAAAATCAAAACTGGGCTCTTTGTCTCTCTATCTAATGCCCACAGGGAGGCTTTCACATGGATACAAAAAGGAAGAATCACACTCCATTTCCCTTGCCCTTCCAGGAAAGGAGATAGGTTAATAGAGAGCATCTGTCATTCTTTTAACAGGCAGCCCAGCCTCAACCTGTAACAGTAAGGTGTTAATTGGATAATGTCATATCTTTAATTGGAGCTGTCTGTGTTGGATTCAGTGATAACATGATAAATTAATGTGCCAAAGCTGGGAATCTTGGAATCATATTGCTGGCATGCAGAATAAGCAATATAAATTTAAAATTTGTTTTCCACATTTTAGAGTAGCTGGAATTTGCTACTCCATGGGATCCACTAGCAAAAAAGTTCATGAAGCAAATAAAGCCATTCAAAATTTTGCATATTTGTCAAAGGCTGCATAGCATTTAACTAGTGTTAGCAGTTCTAGATCCTGTAGATTCTGTACTTTAGAATATTCTATAAAAATGAAAGGTAGAAACAACTTCAGCAATTTCTTAAAAATTAAGCTAACTTGGAGAAAGAAAATGAATAATCAGAGAAACTCAGAAAGAGGAGCATTTCCCCCCACTCCCCTGGTAATTCCCTATTAATTAGGAAATCATCTGTGCATAAACATTTGACAAAAACACAGCTCAATCATGCAGCCTCAATGAAAATCTTAATGCCTATATGTCACGTTTTTTGTAAACTGATAGTGAGATTTCTACAAATTCTGTTTGGAGGCATGGAGTTCAACACATTATCTCTCTATGACAGATTGCACGATGGTACATACTACATCTGAAGTTAAAGGTTTTCTCCCTAGTCAAGCCTGCTCTAGTTTAATTAAAGGTGTGATTTCAACTCCACAAGACATGGGGTGTGGTAAGTTTGTCTTCTATAATTCAATTCACACTTCATAGATTTTAAGTCATTTTCATCTCAGGTTAAATCAACACATGTCAATGGATGGACTAACTCAAATCCCTTTTAACAAATACAAAATGACACTGGTAAAACTTCACTGTGGTTTATGCTATATGGGCTCATAGCTCTAGTAAAAAGGTGCTTTGTGGCTCTTAGATGACATAGAAAGCTGTAGAAACCTGTATATCTTAAAAAGGAGGCTCTGGAAAAGGTATCATAAAAACCAGAACAACATTGCTTAAACAGCATAACAAAGATTCCCACCTTGTGCCATCTGAACTTTACTTTCACAATTCCCTGAACATGCTTTTACTGTTCTGGGTTTTTTTTTATACCACAGGATGTACCAAGTATGAAACAGTTTAATCCACCTACTCTTTCGTATTGCACAGTTTTCCTAGCTAAGATGCATAATTAGGCTTTGATTTGCAGTTTCTAATTAGTAGCAGAAACGACATCTAAGTAACAAGCTGTACTACAGAACAACCAGCTTCAAGGAGGCAAAAGGCATAATGATTTAAATTACTTCTACATATTGTTGGGTCCTAAAACTGTAACCACTTAGGAAAAAGATACGAACATATTGTAGGCAAAACACCAAAAACCCCATATGATTGTAATACAACTGAAGTTTTGAAAAATGAAGCTTAAAAATTCTTGTTTAAAAATCCAGACTTGGAAACTGTTTTGAAAATCTGTAGCATTACAAACTGAGAAAACAAGCATAATTTATTCAAGTATCTCATAGCAGATGCAGGAGTCATGGGAAGAGATAAGAAATTATTAGACTATATAGTTAAGGCCACTAGATCCATCAATTCAAGGAATGATCACTCTCAATAGAACAGGTCTTTTTCTTTCTGTCTTAAGAAGAGATAAAAGAGACAATCAGAATTACTAAACTATCCAGCTATTGAGTTCACTATTATTTTCACCTTTTCTAAAGTAAACACAGGTGAGTTTTAAAACTATCTTCAGGTTAAAGTTGTTTCTTGTTATACCACTTCCCGTCCCCTCTATCTGACCTCTCCACAGTCTTTTAATATCCTTTCTGAGACTAAGAATTGCACTATCATTGCTGAGATCAGATTGTTGATTTATTGGTATAGCAGCATTATAATGTATTCCTTACTACTCCCCATCCTATTCTTTATTACCATAACATCTTGTTTCTATTTTGTACAACTGCTGCTCATTAAACCAGACTCTTCATCCAGCTATACTCCAAAGCAAACACGCCCATCTCCTGACTTAATACAGGTAATTTGGAACCCTATGTGGCAATTCAAAAAATTATGTAACAGCTCTGGAGACATCTAAAGAAATCTTTTCTCCTCTCTGGAATTGTAGGGAATAAATAATGCTTTTGGATCTCCTACAGGCCCATAAATATCAAGCCAAGCATCCAGAAAAAAATGCAAAATATGAAGAAAATAGAAGAGACAGATTTAGTAAAACTGAAATAATGTTTTGACTTCTTCACTGGGACAAAAAAGTGTATGAACTTTTCCTTAGAATTTAGTTCATCCAGAGAGTATGCTATATTGGGGAAAAAAGCAAACAACATTTTTAGTTTAGATCTGGAGGTGAAAAATATTCACCTAGTTTGGAGAACATAGGTAGCTGGAACTTGATGCACCACAGGTCTCCAAGAGTCACCTCATTTCAGTCTGTGTTAGCTATGTAGGAAGTGTTTTCTGTATTCAAATATGTTTTTTCTTCATTCACCTAGTAGTCCTAAATTTACTCTTTCCTGTCTTTATACTAATTTAGAAACAGCTCTTACTTGCAGAGCCCAAATTAAAGACCATAATCTTTGTATTGCAACAAATGGCATTAAACACCTTCTCATTGTCCTTTGCAGTACCGCACAACCGAGCACAGTCCTAACCCATAAAGTTACCAATACCTTAGCTGCTTCAGACACCAGCAATACCATTAATGTAGCAGCAGAAGATCTAAGACACATTCTGCATTAAGAGCTCAGCTCCAGTCACCAAACACAACTAGGTGGAAGTAGTCCAGGTCTGCCTACAGTGAGTTGGAAATGATTCCTTTCAATAAGTTTGAAATAGATGCACTCACTGTTGATTGGGGTAAAGCAACAGCAAAAATCAATTCCCCCTTCAGAACTGAATGCAGCTGACTTAGCAGCACCACTACCAGAAAGCTCAGCTGGTTCATCTCTGGCTAGAATGAACCACATTTGGATTCTGTTAAAAGTGACTCAATGATAAGCACCAAAGTTTCTTATTCTTCACCTACTTTAACGTATTTGGCATCAAATTGTGTTCATGCCTCTTATGACCAAGCTGATTTCTGAAATATCTGCCACCAGAAAGATTCATGCATTTGCTCCTGAAGGATGTCATGTTTATCAGAGGAAGAAGCACATCACATGGATGTCACTGTGATCTCATTCACACTTTACTGTCTGAATGCAGTCAGGATGCTGGTGTCAGTCTGTGATGCACTGAGAAACACCTGGAAACACACAGGTTTTCCTACCATCATGAACCCATTCCTTGTCTTTTTTTTTTTTTTTTAGCTTAATCCACTCTTACTGGTTCCAATAAGGACATCTGAGTCTCACAAAGTGAGGGAGGATAACACGCTATGAAGAATAATGGTATCATGGTCACGGTAGTGTGGCTCAAAGAGTAATAATACAACATGCAGAGTAATCAGAGACAGATTAATCTAGTGATGAGCTTCAACTGTAGGCTTTTCAAGAGCTGTTACTCAGCAACTGAATTACTGAGGGCACTCTGTTCCAATTCCTTACAATATCACTATATGAATGTTCAACTCTCCCTTTGCTGTCTGAGGCAAGGTGCAACAAAAGAGAAATAAATAAAAGGTGATGTAACCAGGTAACCATGTAATACAGTATTGCCACTGCTAGTAAACAGGCCATAAGTTTCATACACAATCATGAGGCCTTAGGGCTGAGGCTCGTCAGGCATGCTCTGTCTGAACTCTTCTTGACCTGTCTCCAGCTGTGTTTTACTTAGTTTAATTGTGACAGCTATTTCTCTTATTGACCATATCTATGGCTAATTTTCTTTTGATCATCTTTGTACAGTGCAACTTTATATACTTTTATACAGACAGAAGTAACAAGCAGTTCTCTTAGGCAGAGTGAGGTATTTATGACTCTCTAATGTGATGATGCAGTGAAAGACAGGCCTGATGAGACAACAGAGCCCTTGAGCAGTGAAGACTGAGTGCAGTTAAGAGGGCCATAAACACAGGATGGTAAAAGAAATTTCACAGGCTAAAGAAAATTTAAAAAATTTAAAGTCAGTTAAAGAAATGCATGCCTAGAACTAGACAGGACTTGTTTTAGAGGCTAACAAAAACTTAGTATATAGCATATGGAAAAGCATCATATATAGTACATTTAGGTGTAATGAAGAAGTGCAGACCAATGAAGACAGAAAGCATGGTAGTAAATGTATAAAAATCACTCCTAATTAATCTTAAAGTGAGCAAGAAACCACCAACACAAACATTATATCCCCATGGCAAAGGACTCAAGGTGCTGACAGTTCACCGTAACATCCCATCAGTACAACCAGCACGAAACCACCAAGCTCAGCAGCCAAAGAACAATGAAGACATAAGCCTAACACTAGCAGGAGGGTAGGAACTAGGAAGTGTGTGTATAACAATTTTAGCTGTGCTATTATTTTTTTTCTTTCTTTTTCTGCAAGCATTTGAACTAGGCTAATAGTGGTTCTTGAATTAGACTGTTAAATTTTCAATTATACTAACAATGACTTACTGACTTTATACATAGGGTGTGTTTATTCTGTGCCTGTAAACAAGACTTTGAGTCTTAACAGTAAGCAGAAACTAAGAACACTTCTGTATGTGCTAAGAATGAAAAAAAAAAAAACACATCTCTCTGGAATAGGAGTACTCTCTACTTCCCATTAATAGTTGAATATACAAATATTAGCCCAGACAGCTAATTTAATCACAAACACAGCTGATATGAAAACCCTCAATTAAGGTGGATTATGGTAACAGCACATGAAATGTAGTATGACAAATGTATAGACGGAAGGCAGATGAGAAACTTCTGTTTACATTTTGATAGAGCATAACACCATAAAAGGATTCAGTGATACCAAAGCATAATACATTTAAGTCTGGGCACTAACATAATTCCATATTGCACATATTTAACCTCTAATATTCATTGCCCTGATAGATTGTAGAAGCCAATTGCTTAATAGGTTTCAGAGAAAGTACTGGATGTTTATTTAATGCAATGACTACATCTCAGGAAGGATAAAAATGATTGAAAACAAGGAGACTCCATTCCTTCTGCCAAATACCAGATTCTCATCTGAAACAAAATGGCATAAAGCCACTGACTTCCATCAGGGAGGCTATCTGTTACAGGCATAACAAGTCACAGGCTGCAGGATCACAAAACAATCTCTACTGGAGATTAAGGAGAAATCCTGACTCAGGCAATATTAGAGTAATTCACCAGTTCGCTTGTCTCTTCCTCACTTGGCAACAGTTCAGGACACTGTTCTGATCTATAGAGACAACTCATCTGATTCAGTATAGCAATAACTAGAAATCCAAATAATATCCTGGAGACTTAGAAAAATTCCTGGGTTTGATTGTTAAGGCCACCGTTGATCAGTGACACACAATGTATACGTCCCTGCACTACACCAGCTTCTGTCACAGAAGCCCAGTAATTCCTCTTCTCAACTTTTGAGTTACCACGTAACACATTGTCCTTTTCATATTGAACAACTGCCTCAGGAAAAATAACAATTTAGCACATAACTGTTGACAGGAAAAGACATTTTAAAAAGGCGATGGAGAGACAAATTTACAAAATCTTTATGTAATTGATAAATGCAGGATTGCCTGCCTTATTAAAAAAATAAACCCCTTCATGCAATTGTTACTACATAGTTACGTAGATGTCCCGAATTCTTTTAGGGTTCATTCAAACTATACCTTATAACAAGGAGAGGAGGAGCCCTTCTGACACCAGCTAGAAGGCTCAGTGAGTATGTAATCAAGGCATAGATGGCAGAAATAAGATTTTTTTTTTATAAATCTGCTAATATGTAGAATTCAGGTTGTCAGAGACACTGAGAAAAACAACAACAACAACAACACAACAAACAAACAAAAAAACCAAAACCAAAATAACAACAACAAAACCAAAACAAATAAATAAATAAAAAAAAAAACCACAAAAACAAACAAAAAAAAATAAAAACCACCACAACGAGAAAAGGGATATCAAGTTTCGGAAGAACATAGATTTACAGGAACTGAGAACCAGCAACCAAA
>JANHFX010006291.1:0-22832 GCA_027560015.1 Chloroceryle amazona
TTTAGGTGTCATTTTTTGTTATGGGTATGGTTGGACTTGGTGATCTAGGAGGTCCTTTCCAACCATTAATATTCTGTGATTCTGTAATACTCGATAGTCAGCATGGATTTACTAGGGGCAAGTCCTGCCTGACCAACTTAGTGGCCTTCTACAATTAAGCGGCTGCATCAGTCTACAAAGGTAGACCTATGGATGTCATCTATCTGGACTTCTGCAAGGCTTTTCACACAGTCCCCCACAACATCCTTATCTCTAAGTTGGAGAATTACACGTTCAATGGGTGGATTGTCCTAGAACTGACTAGATTGTCACATCCAGAGAGTGATGGTCAATGGCTCGATGTCCAGATGGAGGATTGTGACAGTAGTGTCCCTCAGGGGTCTGTGCTGGGACCACTGTTGTTTAATATCTTCATTAATGACATTGACAATGGCATTGAGTGCACCCTCAGCAAGTTTGCAGATGACACCGAGCTGGGGGGTGCAGTTGATATGCCACAGGGATGGGATGCCATCCAGAGGGATCTGGATAGGCTGGAGAGGTGGGCCCAGATGAACCTTATGAGGTTCAACAAGGCCAAGTGCAGGGTCCTGCACCTGGGCCAGGGTAACCAACATTATCAGTATAGGCTGGGAGAGGATAGACTGGAGAGCAGTCCTGTGGAAAGGGACTTGGGGGTGCTGGTGGATGAAAACCTGGATATGAGCCACCAATGTCTAATTACAGCCCAGAAGGCCAATCACATCCTGGGCTGCATCAAAAGAACTGTGGCCAGCAGATCGAGGGAGGTGATTCTGCCTCTCAACTCTGCCCTGGTGAGACATCACCTGGAGTACTGCATCCAGTTCTGGAGCCCCCAGCACAAGACAGATGTAGACATATTGGAGTGTGTCAGGAGGATGATTAGAGGAATGAAGCATCTCTCGTATGAAGACAGGCTGCAGGAGTTGGGGCTGTGCAGCCTGGAGAAGAGAATGCTCTGGGGGGACCTCATAGTGACCTTCCAGTACCTGAAGGGGGCATACATGAAGGTCTGTTCAAAAGGGTTTGTAATGATAGGACAAAGAGCAATGGTTTTAAGCTAGGAAAGGATAGGTTTAGACTGGGTATTCAAAAAAATTTCTTTAATGTGAGTGTGACAGACCACTGGAATGGGCTGCTGAGAGAGAGGTGGTAGAGACCCCATCCCTGGAGTCATACAAGGTCAGGCTTGATGGGGCTCTGAGCAACCTGCCCTAGGTAGAGATATCCCTACTTGTGTAGGGAGGTTGGACCAGATGACGTATAGAGGTCCCTTCCAGACTAAAACATTCTATGATGCTATGATTGCAAAGGCACTACCCATGTGGCAGCATGCCATGGCCCATCCCAAGATCTGTCACTGCATTAATGGTCCTTGGTAGAAACAATGGTTAAAATGCTGGAGACAAAAGAGGAGTGTATTAATGGTAGGGCACAAAGAAGAGATGGAGGCTGAGCATGCTGCAAAACTGCGGTGCTCCTGTGAGGGAAGGAATGAAGGAATTCACAATGAGAATGTTACAAAATGAAACCTTAACCTCAAATAAACACAGGTCATGGTGTGCATATCTATCCTGCTCTGCCTGGTACACACTTCCCAAGGACCAAGTGTCCCTATCCACTTTGTCAAGCATTCCCCCTGGGTCTACCTAAATTGAGTTCCCTTTATTCCTTTTACTACCCTTCCCGTCCATAAACTACAAAGGAAGTACCAACAGTGAATCAAAACCAAAAGAGAGGATGAAAGCGAGGAAAAGATGCTGGAAAGTCATCTCATGCCAGCTTTTGGTAGATAAAAGACTCCTCTATCAGAAGTAAGTAGATCTGATTGTTCTCCAGTGAGGCTTTGGCTTACATAGAGTGCTCTTACTCCATGACTACGCAAGGATGCCAATAGATCCCACTTCTTCAGGATAGTCAAAGGAACTATGTAAGAGAGCTTTAAGTATAGCAAAACCATTACATTCTATCAAATTATTATTTATTTCATTAAAAGGAAATGACAGCATGTAGACTCGTAACAAGTTGTTAGTGATTAGGCCACCCTCAGAATAAATTGTTTGGACATAAGATGGTTTCTGTGCTATTCCCTCGACAAGAGACGTATAACAGAAAATGTGATGTAACAATGTATTTGGAGGGCTAATTCCAATAAAAATGATGGAGGTGGGCAAGGCTAATTAGTATCTTGCCTTGGGCTTTAACTTCATTCACCTATTAATGAGAAATGATCTGGGTAGATGTTAAAATCTTCTAACATTTTTACATGTGGGTAAATATATTTCCTGCAGAGTTTTTCTAAAAAGGGGGAGAACTAACTGCATTTTACCATTGCCTGTATTCAGATTTTGTAAGCCTAGACTTCAAATCCAGTTGGATTTCATTCCTGTCCTTTAAACTGTAATATTTTGCTTTGAGTTGCAAGGAAAGGTTTTTTTTTTTCACAACATAAGGATCCTTCTTGGCAAATTTTTTAGACCAAAATATTCAAACTTAGTTTGGCCTAAGCCAAAATTATTTTGATTTCAGCAGCTGTGAAGTGAAAAAGTAATTATCGGCTAGGTCCTGCTATAGATAGCTAATCTTTCAAGATCATAACATTAGAATCCTGCCATGATAAAAAGACTCTATTGAAGAGCACCGGAACAATCTTTGACTTCAGATCTCCTGCTTTTCAATGTAAACTCCAATGTATAATTATTCACTAAAAATATTTCTGTAAGTTTTGCTTTTGTTGCTTCCTTGCATATTTGTCCTGTGTTGTAAGCAAAGATTTGCAATGTCATGAACTTGAAATGTCAACATCTCTTGCAAAACTATCCCTCCTATTTCAAGTATGTTGTTTCCATAGTGTATGACAAATAGAGATTCAAAGACAACAGCTGAAGAGAAAAATACAATTGTATGCGATTTTAGTTACAAATATACGTGTATAAAATGTTAAGTGGATAATGCCAAAAGTGGGTCTTTCTGTGCTAAGCCCAGGCTGTGTTCTATTACTGTATCTGTGCTGTGAAAGTCTATCAGCACTCAGCAGGTATGTCTACAGTAAAATATGGGAAGTAGAAATATCTGAGCTGACAGACCCAAGCTGATTTTTGAAGTAGTAGAAATAACATGTCCATGATTTTCTATTGCAGATATACCATGGCTAGAGCTCAGGCACGAGCTCTAGCACCTGATTATAAGGGCAACCACCTTATTTAATCTACCTACACTGAAAGGGTGAAATTAGCACATAGGCATGACTGAATGTTGTCACTGAGCTTGTGTTCCTCTTCATCTTCTAAAGAACACCAGAAAGGCACCCAGGAAGGCACAGAAGGCAGGAAATAATTTGTCAGATTAAGTGCTTCCTGACAGAGCTTTGGAGAGTGATTTTCATCTAGTATTGCCATTTTGTGCAATTGTGTTATGTTAGTCACGGCAGTCTTCACTTAGTGCTGTGTGTGTAATTACATACTGACCAGGAACATTTGTTTCTTCAGACACTACATATACTTATTCCTGAACAGACCCCACCAGGTATTATGAGGGGAGTCTTTTTTATTTTCCATTCTCTTTTCCTACCTGTACCAATGTTTTCCTGCCTGCAGACAGCTTTCAGATGAGCTACTGCTACGGACGCACTATTGTGACCTTCTTCTGGACCAAATGTTAATCACATTTTCTCAGTGACCATGAAGACATTGTGACATTGTTGTTGCTGGAAAAGTTTACAGATGGTACAGATGGATGGAGTGGTAAACAATGCAGTGGATCATTTGGTAAACAGGACACTGTCAAATGTGTTTGATTACAGCCAAAGTCATGCCACTACAACAAAATAATGTAGATTACACTTTGCAGACAGAAGTGGCAATGAAAAGGGCACTGTGGTCAAGGTGTACAAATGTATTTAGGGTAAGCAGTTTGCTTAGCAAAGAGAGCTAAGAGTCACCAGGATTCACAAACAATTGAAATCTTAGAAGTGGTACTTCTACCACTTCTAAGAAGTGGTGACAAGAGCCTGCCAAGTGCCATCTCTGTGAAATATAGCTTTTCCAGAGCACTGTTGTTACCAGCACCTGCCAAAAAAGGTTTGATATGGGATCCTGTTCTCTAGCAGCTGGAGATGTGCAGAAGATTTTGCCATTTTGACTGCAGAAGACTGAAGGTCATTATGCAGTAGCATTGACTAAATGTTCTGCCTCTAAGGCACATAACAGCAACAGTTCAGAAATATGCATGGTGCTAAAGGGACTATATAACATAGTTAGAAGGCAATAGCCACCAATAAAAGGAGTTGGTGGCCTTATTTAACTTAAAACCAAATTTTTTGCGACCTGGCACATTTCCATTGTTGCCATTGGTATCATTGTTTGGTCATGACTGATTTTCAGAAGCTGTTGAAGCATCTTGTTTCACCATTTCCAAGCTAAATTAATGGTAAAAAATTGAAAAATGAAGCAGAGATTGAAACAAAATGAAAACTACCCTATTCCTAGAGTTTTGGCCTAATAAGTGATATTGATTACTTACAAAGTGTTTCATTATGTGCATTAAATTTCCTACAGAATTTCATAGAGAATATCAAGCACAGTCTTTATAAGAAACCAGTTTATTGACTATTTTTGCTTGGCAACAGATGAAATCAAAAGCTTAATGGAAGTCTTTTAATTCATAATGATTAAATAAAAAATATAAGGAAGTGTTGTTCTTGGAAAGCCAGGAACAAAAGCCAGTGCCATGAGTAAAAAGTTTTCTCATCTTAGTGGACTTTCAATCAGATTATGTATTGAAGTTTGTGCATGTGTGTGTAGCCTAAACATGATACTTCATCTGGTAAATCTCTTATTGGCATTGGTGAGACCTTGCCTGAAAAAAAAAAAAACAAAAAAAAAACGGATGTCCTTGCCTTTGGTATTTTGCCACAGAGATATAATCACTAATCAAGCAGGAACCATCTGGCCCATTTCAGTTCCATGGTTTTCTCGCCTCTGCTCTAGGTGGCAAAGAAATATAAATCCTTGATAAATCATAAAACTATTCTGTATAAAGCAATTTGTTACTGGTTTGAGTAATTACCTCTTTTCCTGTTGGCAAATGCAGTTTGAACTGATTGTTTCATCAAAGCACATGAAAAGCAAAGCTTTCTATTTTAGAAAAGGAAGAATTTTTCATTCCTTTATAGTTGTCTTTAAAGTGTTTAACATCACTGCACACAGGGTTGTTCTGATCTAAATTACCTTAAAGAGAGGTTTTGCACCTGAAGCTCTACAAGCATTCTTTGGAGACCTGGATTTCCCAAAGACTTTTTGTATACATAGAAGACAAATAAGAGACAGTCAGTTGAAGATGTACAGAGGAAAAGGTCCATTTTAATGAGCTAGGACATACAAGGATCTTTTAGCTTTTTTCTTTTTATGGGAGAATCTGATTGTCATGGTCTTATCTTCTAATATTTTGGCATAGTTCTGTAAATTCTCTGTACTATGGTTGATGAAAGAAAGCAGCACTATGACATATTGCTGTACTGATTCATGTTTAACCTTAGAATAGCAACAAAAGGAAAGATTTCTGTTCCTTTGTGATCCAGAACACCTGCTGACCATGAGACCTCCAGAGCACAAGCGAGTACTGGAGGTAAATAACTCTCCAACTCTTATTTACTGTATCTCAGTAAAGCTTGCAGTACAGACCTTAAAGCCAGTTGGCAATGAAATCAGTAATAAACCATTTCAGTCATACCTTAGGAGAATCATGGAATAAGCAGACTGTCTTTAGTAGGTGGGCAGTAGAGACCATTATCTCTGTTTTGGCTAGGCCAAATGCCTGTCTCATGAAGGATGGAGTCCCTGACAGAAAAAAAATAATTTTTTTTCTTAGTGTGGAGAGACTGTAGAATTAAATAATGACAATTATTAGTAAAATTTCTCTCATAGATGGAAGGCAGGTAACTAAAACCTTAACAAGTAGATGGCAAAAGAAGAGAAATCTAGAGTAAAAATACCATAGGGAGACTAGATAAAGATACTTATTTCAGGTACTGCCAAAGAACACTATTACCTATCCATGCTAAAATGTAGCTTCATTCAGTCCAAAGCATTACCTTAAAATGAATTCAAATGCCTGGAATGGTGTTTCAGCTTATTTAGAAGAAATGACCTGAAGGTTTCTTTCACAGAGCAGAGTGACAACCATTGCCAACAGAGAAATTGAAACAGAGATAACACAAATTACAGTAATGTTATTTTCTCCGTTTTCTGCAATTATTTTTATTCCCAGCTTAATCATCTACATTCAGCAGTAATGTGAGGTGCACAGTGACTTAGATCAGAAGTCTACCTTTATTCCTACTTCACCCGACAGTAGTGAGGCTCAAATCAGAGAGTATGTGCTTAAAGCCAGATTGTAAGCAGCATGTTTTCCACAGTTAAAAGGGGCAAATATTAAGCACGATTGATGTTGGAATGCATTTGTGGAAGTCACCTCATTCAGCTCCCCTGATAAGACAGGGACACCTAGATCCAGTTGCCCAGGACCTGTCCAGAAGTTTTTTGAGTATCTTAAAGGATGGAGACTCCACAACCTATCTGAGCAACCTGTGCCTGTACTTGGTCACCTTCATAGGGAAAAAGAGTTTTCTCATGTTCAGACAGAACTTCACGTGTTTCACTTTGTGTCCATTGCCTCTGGTCCTGTCACTGGGCACCAATGAAAAGAGCCTGCCTGTCTGCCTGCTTTGTACCCTCCCTTCAGGTGTTTATACACATAAATAGGATCCCTCCTGAGCCTTCTCTTCTCTAGGCTAAACAGTCCCAGCTCCCCCAACCTCTACTCACAGGAGAGATGCTCCAGTCCTGTAATCATCTTTGTGGACCTTTGTTGGACCCTCTCCAGTATATCCATGTCTTTTGTACTGGGGAGCTCAGAACACAACCCAGAACTCCTGATGTGGCCTGACCAGTGATGAGCAGAGGGGAATGGTCACTCTTGGCAACACTACTCTTAACACAGCCCAGGATACCCTTAACCTCCCTTGCTACAAAGACACATTGCTGGCTCATGTTCAATTTGGTATTCACCAAACCCCCCAGGTCCTCTTCTGCAAAGCCATTTTCCAGACAGGCAGACTCTAGCATACACTGGTGCATGGGGTTGTTTCTTGCCGGGTGCAGTACTTTGCAGTTCCCCTTACTGAACCTTATGAGGTTCCTGTCTGCCCATTTCTCCAGCCTATTGAGGTCCCTCTTGGATGACATCATGACCCTTTACTGTATCAGCCACTGCTCCCAAATCTGTGCAATCCACAGACTTTGGCCCTCATCAAGATCATTAACAAAGTAGTTAAACAGGATTAGAGATATATTTCCTGATCTCATCCTAAACCTTAACTGAGTCAGGATTTCTAAAATATTGCTTCATTTTTCCTAATAGTGTGGGCTTGCTGGGGACAAGATTGTTAACAGAAAATAAAATAGGAACTGAACTGAACAGAGTAGGAAATTATAAAATAGAGTTAGGCGTGCCCAACTTTGTCTAGACTATGTAAAAATACTGGCTCTTTGTAGTTGACAGACTGCACGTGTTGGTTGCTGCTGGCTATGTCTATGATTTGGGTAAGTCTATCTCTAAAAAGTGAGTTGAGAGAAAACCTTTCTGCGTCCTCTCAACCTTCTATACATGCTATCAGAATTCACAAATTTATTGTTATTTGTTTAAGATGATTTTTGTCCCTGAGGTTTTTATTCTAAGTGTAGAATATCTCTGTGCATCTTTCAGATGAGGTGTGAGTAGCACTGTCTAATGAGAACAGGAAACTTGTCCTTGTGCAGTCACTGCAGAGTTTCACCAAAAAGCCTGAGCAAGACAAGCAGTCCCACATGTGATGGGATAGCCCCGCACACACACTACTGCAAAGATGCACACAGCCATTTCCCTCTGAAGGTATCAGTCCTTGAGATAGGAATCAAATGAAAGCCAAACTGCTGTCAAATGCAATAGAACTGATATTTATAAACTGATATTCTAAATGTCAGTGAGAAATAAAAACAATTTTGTAATTACAGTTTGTTTTGCTTTCTTTCACTTTGTTGCTATTAAATTAACTTTATAAATCTCTTCGGAGACTTCTTACAAACTTCTGATGTGAAATAAAAATATATCTAATTTTGTCTCCCTAGGGATGAGATCTGCTACCAATACTTAAAACATCACCTGTTTTAGCACTTGTAATTTTTTTCATTAGCCAAGAATACTCTGAACATCATCCAGACATTCTTCTTGAAATCTTTCATAATATTTCCAGTTGAGATCTGAAACAGATTTTTTTTTTTGTATTTGCACAAAGAATAATTATCCTTCTTTTAATGCCATTACAAAGTATCTTTATACTATTAAATTCCAGCAGAGCCATCTGAAATGATCAAAGATTTATGCAGTCTCTTGTTAACAATAATGGTGTTGTGTTTGGTTTGAGTATTGTCAGTAGCATAATTTCTGTGTAAATAGGTTTTACATTTTACAATGCACTGAATATAGTAAACAGAAAGAACAAAGAAAAGATCAAGTGATTACAGTACTGTAAAATCTTGTTACAATTCTGAGTAAGGTGATTTAATGCTCCCCTGTTCAGAAAGTCCCACTTTTCTTTATATTTTAGCTTCAAACATTTCAAACATTTTGTAGCATTTATTAGATGACGTGATGAGAAAACTATGGCTTGGACTCTGACACTCTTGATGTAATGAAAAAAAAAAACAGAAAAAAGAAATTAAGGGAGGAGCAGTTTAAGCAAAACCTGCTTAGCTGGAGATGTTGCTGCATTCTCAACGAGTGCAGACTGGGATAGTGAGGAGCTCTTCTGATACCTGTGCTCAGTGCTAGATGCTCAAGAGGATAAGCATAAAGAGAAAGCCTCCACCACATTTTTGAGGCCTCCTGGGAGAATGGCAAAGAATCCATGCCCCAGCCTGTGCCACTCACAGATGTGGGAGATGATTGAGGGTGAGGGAAGCTCCAGAAAAAATAAGGAGCTGCGGTCTCATTGTGAAGGTCTATGCTCAAGGTCTACCCTCACAGGTTGTTGAGAGCAGGAATTAATCATCTCTCCTTTTTTTTTAGTCTATTTAGGACACTGAAACATACTAAATTTGCAGAGATATATTAGGGTTAAAAAAAGCCATGAAAGTATTCATTTCATGGGCAAAAAATTCCTTTCAGAGTATTATTAAGATTTAGTGAGAACTTTAGTCCCTGCCATCATCAGAAATCTCACTGTCTGTTTGGTGTGGGCTTTATGGCTACACAGTCTGCAGCTGTGGGATATTGCTGAGAAGGATGAGGTAGAGGAAGCAGGGAGAGGGACACAGTGCTTGCCTTATGGGAAGGAAGGATGAAACCCAGCCAAGAGAAATCCAAATTTTCCAGTTCTGGCAGTGAACATGAAAATGGAGTAGTGACACTCTCATTACAAACTCATTAATTTCTCAACCTTCTCTGTCCAGCAAAGACAATTCGTTAATTGTCAAAATTTACTAATGAAGGCTTTAAAGAACTTCTCTTTTCTTCATATATCCAAGTGATCTGTGATGAGCTTTTCTTTAGCTGTGAAGTCATGCAGAAAAACTGAACCATGTATGTATTTCAGAAGATGCTAGTACCTCGTAGTGGACCTTTGTACATAAAAATACAGCAGAAAACAGAGTGAGTGGTGTAGACAAACAAGATAAGATTTAAAAAAACCCAAAACTCATTAAGAGGCCAGCCTATAGGCAGAGAATTAGTGTTCTCAGTGACCTTAGTAGCACCACTGGAAAAGTGGTTTTGTTAAACTGGCTGCTTCCTGCAGTTTTCTTCCAATTCCTCGTACCAAAATGTGCTTTAAATAAACAGTTTATTTTGCCTTATATTGTTCCTGTTTTCTTCACACGCAATTTTTGTGGTTATTAGAAAAAAAAAACACCATTGGATTATTTAAATTCAAAGTCACTAAAGGCAAGATCTTGGGCTTCCCTTAAGAATTATTTGATGCTGGATATAGTTATATAAATAGAAAAAAATTACACACACGTGACTGTACATATATGGTACAGAGAGGATAAAATGATGTCGTTGAAGGATAGCATGTTGAGGATGTCTACAAACAAGTTTTGAAGTGAGAGCAATAAAATGAAATTTACAATATACATTAACATATTTACAACAGATTATTTAAACCACTATATCCTAGTTATTGTTCACCACAGGCATAATGATGAAGATGTGGTAATGCAAACCTACACAGTAATTAGCATGCCAGCTCAGTCTAGAGACGATTCACACTTAGCACATCTCATCAACTGCTGTAAGTGTATGAGTGCTCTAAACACCTATTCAGCAAAATGATGGAGCTTAATAGCAGTCTGTGGTGCTTACAGTCTGTGCATGTTTATGACATTTTATTAAGTAGGCTTAAGGCACAAATGTAAGGTGAAAAGATAAAAAAAAGGCATGGTATAAAAAAAAAGGGAAATGTAATGGTAATGCTAGATTCTTCTAAAAAACACACTAAGCTATGATACCTGAGCCAGGTATTTCACAAGCTTCTTTTATTTACCTGGAGTTCATAAATTAAATCCTGTTGCTTTTCTGCATGCCAAACTACCATTCTTCCATTCCATTGCAGACAGATAGCAATAGACCTTTGCACTTCATTATTTTGATTGACTGGCCCTTCTCATTATCACTTCCTTTAATTTTTCTAAAGAGAAAGAATGAAAATGTTACATTATGGAGAAATTCATCAAGTATCAGATTAAAGATCAAATTAGCAAATATTTCTTGACATTCTAAAGCAGGAAACGGCTCCCAGGACATCTGAATTAGATCAGTAGAGTATTATTGAATTGAATTGAAACAAATTGTATTGAATCAATAGACTAGTACATGCTTATCAGGAAATTTTGAATGACTAACTGAATGGATAATTGTAGCTGTTAACGTACAATGATTTCAGAACACATAATATTTAACAAATTACATCTTAATGCATCTCAGTAAAAGTAGTGATTTGCTTCAGAAAAATTATAAACATTACTATAGCTAGTCTGCAGTTAACTATTTACAGCCAAATTGTCTATAGGCTTTTTGTCAGGCATTCGTATCAGGGAATAATTCGTATGCTAATTTACAATTTTAATTGCACATTTACCACCTCATAATATCAAGGTAAACTTCATTAATCCATAAAGAGTAAAATTGCTATTATCCTGAAAAATTAGTAAATTAAATCCATCATAAAAAAATGTCTGGCACCAAGGAAATGAGGGAGAATATGCAACAGATTAACAGGTATGTAAATGAAGAAATAATGACAGTAATTATTATGGGTAATTTCACTTGATATTTTAAACCTTTACAGTTTAGAATTTTCTTTGGAAAATGTTTCCCATGTGCAATATTCAGTTGTACTGAGCAGAATGTGTGCTAAAAACGTGAAATAACTTGTCATATTTTAAAATGAATGTTAACTTTAAAAAGAATTTACTGTAGACAGACACATACAGCACATCTGAACACTGGAGAACCTAATGCCATTGGTGCTTTTATATCTAATCCATTTGTTCACAAAAGGCAGGTCAAAACTCAGAGCATTAATATCTACACTAAGCTTGTGTTACCCTTCCATGCCCAAGGAAGGAGGAATGGCTTAACACATTCACAATTTACTTTTAGAATGTTGAATTTTCCTACCTCACACAAAGTACAAACTTAATGTGATATTTTTACTATGTATTTTAAGGTAGGTTCTGAAATATTGGTATCATTACAGTGAATCACACGCAAGTTGTTAATAGTTTGCTTAAAAAGAGATTTGTCTTGAAGTCTAGTAAAGACTTTTAGGCTGCTTTACTCTGCTTGTTAATGCAGATAAATAGTGCTGGCAGATCCATATAGACAAGGTTCCCATCATTGTACTGAGTCATTCACTGGGACTATTTTGTGCTCAATACTTCTGCAAAAGTGCCTCTTAGACACCAAAAATAGATGCAGACACCAGGCGTTGAAGGAAGCTTAAAAATGAAAACCTATGGCAATAATATCATCAGGCCCCTAAAGGAAACAAGGTTATTTTCCAATCTGTTGGTTTGCCACCTGTTAGAGAAACGGAAATGCCAGTTTTAAAACCTGGCAGCTTTTGATGTTTCAGGGCTAGGAGACAGTGCTGTGCCCTCTCCCGAGCTGGAGAAGTCTCTCTGCAGGGGTATGCAATGTTCCCATTATCCACACAGCAGGGCCGGTGCAGCTCAGCCAGCCACGACCCAGCAACAAACTGTCCTTGTTAATATGTCAGAGAGAAACCCATGCTGGGAAGGGAAGCTACAGCAACTTCACTCTCCCACATATCAATACCACTCTATGTGGTATGTGCTTTTGTCACCCTACAAGAAGACACCATCCAGACATCCCCAGTCAATGTGGAAGGTCCATATGTGTCTCTAGGCAACCATTTCCATTACTCCACATATCCTTTTTACAGGACTTTGTAAAACTATCCAGCACCATCTTAGAATTAGCTGGGATGCAAAGTTAGCGAAGACTACAAATGTGTGGATAGATAAATCTCTTAAACATTATTGCTGCATTTGATTGCATATATATTAAAAGGAAATACTGTTGTCCATTAACTCAAAATAAGCAAATATAACCAGAATATGTAATTAGTTTTATCTGTAAGCTATAGAGCTGATAAATGCATCTGTTTTTTTTTTCTTTGTCTCCTCGATAAACAGTTCAAACAGGAATTAGTTGTTATACGTAACAAAACTGTTCAAGTGTTAAAAGTATCAGGCAGGCTTCTGAGATCTGGAGAGGTAAGAGATTGTGATCGAAGATGAAGATCAAACTAAGGTTCAGGAAGAGCCTTACTTGACACTACAGCAGATTTTCATCCATTGAGGGTGCTGCTTTGTGACAGGGAGTGAATCATTCTCTGCTGTCTTTATTTTTCTGTGGTGTGTTTAGGGAGATTTGTGTGAATTTAGATTTCCTTTTGACTACCTACAATTTCAAAAAAAGGTGCTGAATTAAATTTAGCACAGATTAGATATTATTGTAAAAGTTTCTTGTTTCTTATTATAAATTTCTGACTAATTACTTAACCCCATACGTCACTTGCATTGGAAGCAGCAAAAATGAACAAGGATCTTTGTGTATGTGTGTAGAATAAGGGGGCCAAACTGTGGGATTTGGAAACATATGCCCTGTTAAAATGTCTCCTGTGGGTATCTCACCATATCTGATGTGCATGTCATCACTAAACAGCTCCCTCATGCAATAGTCGGTTTTAATGGCCATTGAGGGAAAGTCATACATGGGTTATACATAGTTAACAAAGTCAGCAGGAATGGATCTTTTACTATCATTGTGCTAGTGACGTAGTAAATTTTTTATCACGTGTACTGTGAAGCCTAATGTTTTTGGCGACCACCTTGGCTCATGACATTGAAAAGCAAGCACCTTTGTAACCTGGTCACAAATTTAAGAAAGGCCCTGGGCTAATTACAAACACTATCATGTAGACACTGCTTTTGGTTTTAGGATGATGATAATTTATCAAATTTCTGTATATGACATGTCAGTGAATATTATTTCTTCAGAAGACTCTTGTCATATACAAATCTTGCTTTTCTGAGAAAAAACTACTTCTAATTAAGGCAAAATTATGCTCAATGGATGGGTCACTAGATGTATACAATGAAACCTTTCAAAGATTTTTTTCCACTTTCACACAATTCAAGCCACCCAAGCAGCATATTACAATGAAGACTGGAAAAGAGAACACAATACTCAAGAAGGTATTAGAACAGTACAATTTAGAAAGACATGTCTCAGTTTCTTGGAGATGCTAGTAAGACCCCAGCAATATTCCTTCGGTTTAAATCAAACTACGTATTATAAAAGCTCTGTATAAAATATCAAACAGTACGCTACTCTGACAGAAACTGTAGGTGTTCTTCTTTCTTTAGAAAATCAAAAAATACCAACATTTTTCAGGTAAAGGTTTTTTTCTTAAGCTCATGAGTAAACAAAGTTGGAATTATGCTAGACAGTCTCATACCTTACAGAAAAAAAATAGCTGTAAAAATAGGAGATCTAAATAAAATTAAGTGACTATTTCATAGTTGAAATACAGCCTTGCTATCTTTTCTTTTAATAATTTAATATCAAACTTATTCTTAGAGTAAGTCATGCATTCAAAGGTGTTGGATAAAATTCATACACCATTCATAAATCTTCAAGAATGAAAATTAAGATTATAACGAAATGTGAAGCTTGGAACCTCTCATTTTCTTCAGCCAAGTTAGGTGTTACATTGAAAGTACTGTGATTCTGGGTCAAAACATGTCTACTTACTTCAATAACATACATGATAATTGACTTCTGACAACTATTTCAAATACACCCAGTAGTGTCTTGACAAATGCTTTTCTTCTTTAGTATCTGGGGTTTTTTTTGTATTATTTTTCCCAGAGTTACTTATCCAACTTTGTGAGAATTATATGTTTTACATAAATGTGAGAGCAGAAGCCAGGCCTTTAGATCTAAATTTCATTTACTTACTTGAGGTATACTGTTCTACCTGAGGTACGGAATAATCAGCCAAGCTTCATGTATCATTATTCAGAAACAAACAGCTGAATACAACAGGTAAGGCTTATCTTTTTCTTCTTTCTCTTCTCAAAGTGCTCTAAATTATTTCAGAGACCAATATGTCACCAATATCCATCAATCACAGAAGATATAAATATGGCTTGCAGTCTTTGTCACACCTCCTTCCCTGTGAATCATACTGTGAGCAATAGGAATGTTGCCCACTGCCTGAAGTAGCATTTTGGTTTTATGTTCCATTACTTAACACAGTCATTCCCTCTGGCCTTCCTAATACAGGAAGGTAACAAATATTTAGTTAGGAAGTAGGCCTGTGTCCTTAAAACTTACAAAAAACCCCTGACTTTTAGTCATTGGCCAGTTTGTAAGTGGTGAACCACTCCAGAATGTCCTTGTTTTGAATTCTTCAAGACCATTGGGCTTTGGTGATTTTCATTTGGCACTGAGAAACTAAGTGCTAGCTCATCACTCCATGTAGGGAGTGAGGTTATCATTATTAATCATTTATTCAAATATGATCAGATCTCTGGAAAGCAGAGTGTCTCTGAACAGCAATGACAGTTTTGAAAGTACTCTGCCAGTTGGTACTGAAGCCATTGAATTCATGCACGACTGAATCTCAAAAAGTACACAGTGAAGTTAAACAAGAAAGGCTACATTCACTAACCTCCTTTTTATTAGCTATTTTGTTTTGGCAACATTTTTCTAGAAGAGCATTTTTATAGTTGACCACAAGATTCCCTAGTCTGCCAACTACAGCTCTGCTTATCCAGCACTGGAAAGCATTCCTCTTTGATGCTGAAAATTGGCTAATCGGGTTTCCATGTTTCTGTTCTACATAATGATATCATTAATGTCTACATTTTATCTTTTCACTGTTAGAAATATATGTCCTGATAGAAATATAAGAAAGCTATTTTCACTGTTGTTTTAGTGCAGCTAAGGGAAAAAAGAATGTCAGTTTCTTCACTGCTTAATGCAAATGAAATTCTCATTCTGAGCATAATGTCAACTATAGATCAAGCCTTTGCTGGCAGCACTTAAAAAGAGCAGCCAGTGTAGTAAAACCATGAGATTTAATCCATCAGATATAAAGGACATTATGAATATTCAGACAAGACTTGTTGAGCAGGCAATACATAATCTTCCATCCAAGCATGCCTAAGACAAACAGATCCAATATACAGGCGGTGAGACAAAATTCACCCCTTGACAGTGGAGACAACAGATATCAGTAAAACAGTCATTTGTGGGGAATTGTGAAAGAAGAGTTTCTAGGAACAAGAAGAATTGGACAGTGGTGGTGCCTGAAGTAACAGGGAAGGAGACCAAAACTAGAGACACTGAAGACAACGGGGTGCAGGAGCTGCAGGAGGTGTTATCTAGGGTCAGAATCTCATGGATGTGATTCCTACAGTGAAGTGATGTCTACCAGCAGGTGGAGATGCAGCTGGAGATTGTGGTAGAGCTCACACTAGGCTTCTAGAATGATGCAATAGGGGAGAGGGTGTATAGATAACCCCAAAGTTGCTGACCCCCACAATGAGTTTTCTGAACATTAATGTGAGGGGTGATATACTGAAATGTGCAACAGCTGGAAATAAAAGTTAATATAATTAATTAGCATTCAGCACACAAGATAACTTATATTTCTGTACTGTAGAAATATTATTTGAGGAAATAGTATCAGTGAACAATAGTTTGCATTTTAAATTTTACTAATGACATGACTTCTGTATAAAGTCTAACCCAGTTAGACAAACTAGTGCCACTAAAATGTTATTAAAGACAGAACGATTGAAATTGAGCTGTCTTTAGAGAATTCAAATATTTCTATTAAAGGTCCAGTCCTTTTACCTTTATCTATTTTAGATGGTGCTTTTGGAGCATGCAATTCCAGCCATTACTGGAAATGCTTACAGGATAAGTTTTGTGGTATTATGGTTACGTATATATAATATGATATATTATTTTTTAATTTATTATTAATTTTATTTATATTATTACTACTATACTGTAATTACTCAAGGTATTTCAAATGTAAAATTGCTGTTTAATGTCTTCAGTATCAATTTAACAGGATAGAATACAACAAACATGGCAGTTGTTTGCAGTGGACTGAAAATAAGTCTGGAAATGATCACATTAGTTTTTGGTAGGGTTCTGAGCACTGCAGTTTCCCATTAAACATTCAGTATTTTTATCTGGAAGAATACTGCGAAATATCTGTATCTGCCATCTGAAGGTCATGTCTTTCCACTGCTAATAACTTGTAGTATTTCTGTCATCTTCCTATCTTTATTGTTACAAAGTATCTGCTATAAAGTTTCCAGAAAGGAAGCATAAATATGTTTATTTTCCCATTTCATTTACAATAGATCGGCAAGGTCTGGCCATTAAAGAGGAAAATAAATAAACAAAAACATATGAAAAAAACAAAGCCAGGTTGTCATAATTTAACTTAATTACTGAAAAATAAAGGAAATTTTCAGACCAAGAGTACAAAGGAAGTAATGCACAAGTTGTTTTGTGAAGTTATACAAGAGCTTATAGAAATGATAAAGCATGTAGGTTCAAGGAGACATTTAAACAGGAAGATACATGGTGCACAAGGTTGCCATTTATTGATAATTATGATTTTGGCTGCTTGACAGGTTGTGTATTGGGAAGAAGGAACATTCAAAGATGGAAGTGATAATGTAACAGCAATATGTATAAAGAAAAATATTATCTTCCTCTATTTTTCAAATATGTAATATACTTATTATGGATGCATTTCTGAATTATCTGCAGTACTGGTATCTTGATGTCAGATACACAATTTTTAAATTCTTGTAATTTCATCTGACAAAGCTTCATAGTCCTCCCATGTTGTGGTGACACAACTGGCACCTGCCACTGGGGCAAGGCTATAGCTTGCATCTGCTGGAAGATGGAGAGATGCAGATTTAAGAGATGTCATCATGAGCTGCAATTTACCTGGGTGCTATTTTTCAGGAAACATTTACCTCTTAAGGAAAATGGAAAAAACAATATTTGCTCTAACTTACCTATTTTGATTGTAAAACCTTCCTATCAAGGGACTGCCATTCATCATTAGCATCCTGAATATATAGAAAAACTGTGCCATCCCTTCCATAATGGCTTTGAGGTATAACTGCAGGACATAAGTTAACAGGTAAAGGACTGTTTTGTTTATCCTTAACTCTCTCATATCAGTGCTGAGGTTCCCACCTTTGTGATTTTTAGGAACATTCCAGATCCTAGCAGAGCAGAAAGTAAAAGGGAGGAAAGAGTATATTCACATAGCCAGGCTATAGCACAGATGATGCTGGGTACCTTGTCTCCTAAAAGAGTTATCTGGCAATTAAAGTCAACTAATGGCCTGTAGTGTTGCACATGTGGGATGTTTCGTTCCTCAGCTAAACTGAACCTTGGAAGAACAGCAGCCTGCACAGTTTCTTGTATTTTTCCTGCTTGCTGAGCATAAAAATTGAGAGAGAAAAGTTTTTCTCCTGTTTTGAATTCAAAGAAAGGGAATTGGTGAAAGGGTAGAAAAAGTTACTTTCTGAAAAAGCAACAAGAGCATTCATCAAAATGAGGCATTATTCTCTTTCTGTTCTTAATGCATTAATGCTTCATTTTTGGATATAATTCTTTTTTTCCCAAGACTGTCCTCTCTCTACCCATCAGAATTCAGTCCTGTGTCCAAAGAAATTATTTTTCTCTGGAAAAAAAAAAAGCCTCTATATAGCATAGCAAGCACTTTTGAGAATTTTTTTGAATTAAAAAGGTAATAAATTCTAATAATACAACTTGCCAGTATTTGGAACTTCATAGCATCCACATTTCGGGGAAACTTTGTTGATGAACACTGCATATATACATTCAATCAAGCTCATTACTGGCCAAGCCATAAATACACTTTAAATCTGTGCAGAGTTGTAATGTTTGTAGAGAAACTGGGCTTTAAAGGGATTTGGCCACATTAGAGAACAAAGATTGAGTGAGGACCCCCATTGCTGCCTGAGGTGGTACAGAGGAGGAACTATGGACCCTTCCAGGTGGGAAAACACAGCTTAGCTTCCTTCCAGAGTAATGCCTCTTCCCCCTGGTAGAATACTATTTTTTTTTAATCTCTGCTGCCTGAGTTCTTTCCAAAGATAAGGAATTCACTCCCTAAAATTATTGTAGAAGCCTCATGGACCAATTTTTTCAGGGGAATGCTCTCAACCCTATCTTTGCTCTGGAAGAGGAACCATCCATAATATCCTTTCAATGTACTGTTAGCAAGCCCCGACATCAAAGACATCAAAGGTTGGCATGCCCTGTATTCAGTATGTGCACATTACTGCTATGAATTTGTGTCACTGATGTCAAAATTTTGGTTTCACTGCTTCTTTCCCACAAAAGCCACAAAACTTCAGACTTGGATGCTGTTCTTGGTGATTCTTGACAAAAGACTTAAGGTGAATCTGAGTGATCTTTCAGGCATCAAAACTAGCAGAATAAAAAGTTTGGTAATATATCACTTATCCTTTTAAAATTACTGTTCATTTTTTATATTGCCCTTTTGATATTGTCAAAGATTCAGAATAAACTTGGAGAAATCTTGTCCCATAAACATTCTGTATAAAAAAAAGGATTCTTTTATGAGCACATAAAAAAACAAGGAAATGGGGTGAGGCTTGAATGGTCTTGGGTACAGCAATACTAGGCTGAGAAGAAAGTGGCTACTGAGGCTAAGGAGGAGGAGAATAAAAATCTTCTAGAACAGAAAAGGGAAAAACTGGGTAGAATAATGCAGTTGACCCAACAGAGTGAGAACAAAATGGGAGAGATTGAACAGAGGAACTCAGCTGAGCTCTTCCCCGTGGTCGGAAATGGACGGGCTTACTGAAAATTTTGCACAGAATGAGCAGTTTAGGAGAAAGGAGACAGACTGAGGAGAACTAAATTTACATTTCTTATAATTAACATTTCTTTCGCAGCTCTCCAGCTAAACTGTGGGTCAGTATTCACTGACTAACAACTTCAGGGAGTGAAATCAGCTAAATCTCACACAGATCTGTGAAGACAAGCACTCCTTGATATTGATAAAGCCCATGCCTAGAATTAGCTTATTAGTGGAAGGCTGCTTGCTTTGCCTAGCTTCACACTCATGGGAGCTACCTCTATATTGCAGTCTCACACTTACTGATGTTTTATGGTGATATCATATAAGGGTTCCTGCATTAATTTCCAAGACCTCCCATCTAGAAGCTGACCTCTTAATCAGCTACCAGTTGTGAAGTTTTCCAGACATTGCTGGCACACTCCATTCAAAATATGCATTTTCTGAGGATTGTGAAGACCGTTGTGCACTTAGTGTTACCATCTACATTGTCCCCATTTAGGCTACTGCATTCTGCACTCTGTTTTCATGTCAGTATGAGAACACTGGTTGCTTTCACTCATCCCTTCTTAAGGTCTTGCATTCCTTTTTTCCCTTCCCACCAAAACTGTGGGTGTTGCAAATTTTTGGACTAGTTTCCAAACACAAATGCAAGGAGGAATTCTGCTACTCTAAAACTCACTTCTATTCTACTGAATGATTAGGAAAAATAGTATTTTATACTTTCTGAAGCAGAAATTGCAGACCTCCTGACTGAACCAGTTCTTCCCTTAGGACATAATTTCAAATTTAGTGAGTGAATTGAATTCTTGTCAGTATTTCTACTTTTCACTTATAGGCTGAGTATGGGAAAGATATGATTTTGAGACACCCTCTTAATTTTATTACTTTTTGATCTGAAGAGACAAAATGGCTTGTGAGTCATCTCAGAGTCAGTGACTGTAGCTAGCTAAACCTTTTTAACATGATTGTTGTTAATAAAGGTTTGTCATTAAATAAACTATATTTGACCAGAAATAGATGTGAAGAACTATGGCAAACAAAATAAAAATAAAATTCTATAAATGGAAGCAAATAAGGGTCATTTCAAATTGATCCGTTCTCTTTTCTAATCTGCTCAATAGGCATTAGTTATATAGATTGAGATATGAACAAGGAAGATGCCATGAGATCACTACCTTCATCACCTGAAGCCTTCTGAATCAAGTCAGTTAACGGAGTGCTTTCACCCTAGTCTACCAGGGAACATGCCAAAAAGTAAGGTCTAACTAATTATGGCTCTTTTCATCTAAGCACGTATAATCAGCACAGTGTGAGAGGAATAGTGTGTAGCTTATTGTCAGAAGCGATGGCTTTTCTGTGGGATATTAGTACTCATTTAAAATAAAAATAAAAATAAAAACAAAAGACAAAATAAAAAAGGAAGGGAAGTATTGCAAAATAAGTGGTGAATACAGATGCCTTCTCTGTCCCCTCAGAAATAACACTATGGTTTAACATGCGTTCCCAGGTCTGAAAATGGAGTGTTTTTCAAGCAGGGTTTGTTATATCAAATAACTGGATGGAAAGACTGAACTGTGTTTTGAGGTGTCCTTCATGACTTGACAGGGATGATCTGACAAAGCAGCAGTGGCAATAGCCTGATGGTGTTCTTTAGTGTTTTCCTACAGAAATGTAACGTGACATTTATTGGTGGTTTTTCTCCCCAGAAGTTTAGGCACACCTTGAGCCCAATAAAAATTCCAGTTGCAGATAGCAAAGAGGGAAAATACAGATGATTGATCTCATATGAGTCAGGACTTCATCATTGTGCTTCTGGTTCAACACATAAACTACTCAACCACACCCACTGGAAGACAAATACAGTAACAAGCCTACATTAGCCAAAGTAAAAGTTTAATTTACTTTGACAGCTTGGATAATACTGTTGTACTTTTCTCTATTGTGAGGTTACCCAGAGAAGTGTTTTATATTTCCTCACTAGAAATATAAAATACTTGGTTGGCAGGGCCCTAAATCATAGAATCATAGAATGGTAGGGGTTAGAAGGCACCTCTGGAGATCATCAAGTCCAACCCCCCTGCCAGCATAGAAACACCTAGGGCAGGCCACACAGGAACAGATCCAGGTGGGTCTTGAAAGTCTCTAGGGAAGGAGACTCCACAACCTCTCTGGGCAGCCTGTTCCAGTGCTCTGTCACCCTCACAGTGAAGAAGTTTTTCCTTACATTGAGGTGGAACTTCCTGTGTTTCACCTTGCTACCGTTACGTCTTGTCCTATCACAGGGCACCACTGAAAAGAGACTGTCCCCTTCTACTTGAACACCCCCCTTTCAGATATTTGTAAAGATACATAAGGTACCCTCTCAGTCTTTCCCAGGCTACACAGTCCCAGGGCTTGCAGCCTTTCCTCATAAGCAAGATATAAATAACCTAACCCACAGGGTCTAGATGCCCCTCTTGGAGCAGTGGGTAGAAATTATGTGTGGATGTCCCTGGTGAGTCTGGTCAAGGCCATTATGGCATACCGGTGACCTCAGGGTCCTGACAGATTCTGTGATATGTGACAGTTCTAATAAAAATCCCTATTTTCAACCATGCATAATATACCATTAAAGATGCTGGTTTTAAACTGGCTATTGCTTTAGCCTTTAGGCTGAAAATTGGAAGTTATGCAGACATTAATGAACAATGTATACAGTTTTGGTGATGTTTGAGATATGTGAGTGTTATGACTATATCCTACTAGCTAAGCCCCATGCAGTAATGCCAGTGAATACTTTGCATATGGAAGGGGAAGATCACCACGATTTTGCCTTAATCCAGCTCTCACAACTTTGTATGTCTAGTCAGGATACTTAAACTGTAATCCTATCCATGTCTATAGTTGATGGAGAGAAAGATGCACGTCTAAAGGGCATTTCAGCCCATCCAAGGTAAGCTTGGAACACATCCAAACCAGTATTCCACATGGATTTGTTCATGTTTTGTATATGACCCTTAGCTATCATTTTGTGGATGACATCTTAGCTTTCAAACAGAGAAATTCATGCAGTTAGCAAAACTATTGCTGATGTATCAATCAATATATCTGATAAATATGTCAGGATGGAGACCAGCTGTGTCATCTGTGCATTCTTTCTGCTACTCAACATATTCCTGAATTTGAGGGCCACAGACTAAGCTAGTTATGTTCTGATTATATCACCTGTTGCTGGCTAGGGCCTGGCGGCCGGAAGATATCGCGATGTACGGGAAGCTAGGACCCCTCTCCCTACAGCCTG
>JANHFX010006291.1:22932-50039 GCA_027560015.1 Chloroceryle amazona
TGCCCAGAGAGGTGGTGGATTCACCATCCCTGGAGGTTTTTCAAAAGAGATTGGACATGGCCCTTAGTGCCATGATATAGTAATTGGAGTTGGATCAGGGGTTGGACTTGATGATCTTTAAGGTTTTTTCCAACCCAATCTATTCTATGATTCTATGATTCTATGATTCATATAGAGTAAGGTTAGCCATTCTTACATTAATGCCATAGTTTTGTATAAAGTAGCTAGGCACAGTGTGTATTGACTCAGTACCTGTTCTAAGGTAAATCTGTGGTCACACGAAGAGCCTCAAATTTAAGGCCTGTTGGGTTAAGTGCAAGCTGCTTTACAAGTTAAACCCTAACTTTTGTTCCTTGTGTAACATACATTATGAATGTGTCTTATGACACCTCATGATGAAAAAAAAATGAGGTGTCACCATTCCTCAGTTAGATGGAATAAGTCTTGGCCCAAGTAAGCAGATGTCAAGGGCTAATGTCTGAGACTGCTTGTCTAATGTAACTTGAAGCCTAAAGAAGATAATTTCTAAGTACATGCTTGTGAAAAGCATCTTTGATACTTCAACAGTATCTTCAGTTACCTAGAAGCTTAAAAATTAATCTTGGCTGGTATTCAGAAACATTATTCACAGTCAGGGTTTAGATTTTTAGGAAAAGTCAATTATTGCAGTCAGTCAATAAACTCAGACAATATGCAATTCAAATTCTTTCTCAAATCACTTAGATGTTTCTTCCATGTTTTCAAAACCCTCATGCAATCCTCTCGTATTTGGTGTGTGGTTGTGTGTGTTACCTGGGCTGTAGCTGTGATGATTTTTCTTCAGTCAGCTGTTGCCTAGAAGCTGTAGAGGAGAAAGCATTGGTGCTTAAGCTTGAAGCTGTTTAGCTGGAGAATACAACCCACACCTTTCAACTTAGGACTAAGAAGATTCCAGTACTTAAGTAGGTAGAAACACTTGAAAGAAAACAGCTTCATAAAATCATAAATGGACTGCAGGGTGCTATTCTTATTTATTGGTTCCAGAAAATAGTATGAAGTTTCCATGAATACATTTAGAAAGCCTCAAACTTAGGAAACACTTGCAAATTTCAAACTGTGCCATAGGGACCATTGTAAAAAAGAAAAAAAAAACCAACAACCAAAACCAAAAACCTTAGCTCTCAGTGCAGGGCAGATATGATTTCTACCCAGATGCTGTTGCAGCCTGAGGCTGTCCTTGCATCCAGTTCTGCACTGGCTAGTCAATGTATGATATTTCCAACTAAAGCTTTGTCACTGAAATGGCAACACCTCTCTAACCAGGCTCTGCCCAGCCTCCCAAATCTCACCTGCACACAGCAAGGCTAGCTGTGCCCTGCTGAACTCTACAGCGCTCTACAGAGTTATGCCCTACCACAAAAAGTCCTGATCCTACCACAGAGATCTACAATGAAATTTAGTCAAGAGGTGGCTATCTGAAAGCAGAACCTGTTTCAGTTAGCATTAAATAACAAAGTGATTAATGGTTTGTATTTGAATTGTAATCATGTATCATCACATCATCGAATAAGGAACACATAAAGCATTTCCAAACAGTTCTGGAGCAAGATTTAGAATCTTTGGAACAAAATACTTCCAGGGACAAAACCTGAGATATATTTGGAATTCCTTTTCCTCTTATCCTGAAATTTAAATTCAGATTTAGAAGTTAGGATTATCAACTCTGAGTTTCATCATCATCCAGTCAGTTTTGGTGACGCATAAAAATTGAATTTCTATGGCTGCCAGAGATAAAAAACTCAGAAAAATATAGGTAGTCCTAAAGACAGGCCTTTTTCTTTTCTTTTTACTATCATAAAATTTCTGTTTCAAATATCCTTTCAGCCCTATCTTTACTTGAAAAGTACTGTGCTTCTGAGTCAGCACACTCTGCTGGTAGACCAAGAGAATGTGACTGACACAGTAAAAAAAAATAATAGTTTATTCATTAATTAAATAAAGCATGACATGCAATTAAAAAGTATTCAGTTGTATCTTCTAAGAAAAGGCGACAAATCACAATAATGCATAAACCACAACCCTCATACACAGTGGAGTTAATTTGTTAATAGAGTTTGATTCATATAACTACATTATGAAGGAGTTGGCCCATACCCCTAAGTCTATTTTTAAGACAACTATTTCAGAATGAACTAATTAGATGCGAGGCAATTAAACCATGGAATGTGGAGTGCTCCAGTGAATGCAGACTCAGCTATCAACTTTTCAAGCTTGAAAAATGAGAAGGGAGCCTGAAAGATAACTTGAGATCCTAGTCTTGAATATAAGGGGTTGGGGACATGAGGATACTCCCTGAAAACAAGTTTGACCATGGGGCTTCAGTTCTACTTTTGATCAGTAACTAGATGTCCAAGGAAGAAGCCTTTGATAGCTGATGACCATCAGCATTTCCTACACTCTTTGGTCAACATCTGAGGAGATTTAAGCACCAACCATTGCTGAACCCAGTCAGGAAGATTTGCATTCCCTGAATTTATATCATGAAATTCCTGATATATGTTTACTATTCTCATGATACTATGTTTTATAAATAGATAATAGTTATACTAAGCATTTTTTCTGAAATTGCAGGAGATTTCTACATCTCCTTGTGTGTTTCTGACTAGTCTTGCTGTTTCACCAAGAAGTCCCTAAATCCAATTTCTTTTGATCTTATTTGCTGCTAGCACTTGTACTCCTACAACATTTCACTTTACTTCTGGATAAGCTAATTCAACAACATTAATCTATACTGAAAAGAGCTTTGGAAGAGGCAATAAGAGAAAAGAACAATAACTGGGAAGATGACATGTATGTGTTGCAGATATTCAGACATACTTTTCTTATATATGCTATTTTACATTTTGAAATTCATTTGAAATACTGTGTCCAGAACAAACCAGGTTATGCTATTTGCTGTGGATCTAATAGAACAAAGTCTCTTATTTGTATGTATCTGTTGATTGTCCTTGTACACACCCTTACCACCACAAACCTCACTTTCCCCCCCTTTCCCATTTTCTCTGCACCCTTCACAACACTTCATCTTATTGCTTCACTGTTGACCTGAGCAAGTGGTGGTACCTACTATTGCCTATCCCATGCGGTGCATTGCTGCCTGACCAGGAGGTGCACAGCAAAGTGACAGGCCCATCCCAGGGTAAGTGCAGCATAGGTTTGGTGGGCTCACATGGAGAGCGTAATGTAAGCACTTCCAATTTGCACAAAATGTTTAAAATGTTTAGGAACCTGGTTATCTTTAATCCTGCTGACACAACTAATTGAAATTGGTCATCAGATTCAAAAGATCCTGCAAAAAAGGTGCAGGTGCTAATGAACACACAAATTAATCAATCATCAGATTAACCAAGGGGAAATAATAATGATATTCAAGTAAGTCAATAGACAAGGAATGCTTTCCTTAATTTCCATCATCAAAAGTAAGCAATAACCTTTTTATTAGAATTATTTTGTTAAGATGTAAAAGAACTTAAGGCTATCAGAAGAAACTATCTCACCTTATTTAAAAATGCTGTAACTTTAATCTTGATTTTAAGTGCATGAATCATTTCCCTAAGCAGCATCAACTTTCAATTATGTTTAGTGCAAAGTCAGCCATTGTTACCATTAACATTTCACTGTTAAATCACACTGTCTGTAACCAGCCACTAAAAAGAATTAATGAGACAAACCTGCCTTTATTTAGTTTCAAGAAACCTGCAGCTCTGTCTCTTGGGACTCATTTATTCACCACCTGTATCCTAAATGTGTTTTCTTAATTTTGGAAGATCCAGCAAATGTGCCAATCTCTTTGCTCTGTTGTTGCTGTTCTTGCATCAGACTTTGCATTCTTCCTGTTAAACCTCCAGGGTCTTTCCTGTTAAACCTCCTTCTGTATGCAGAACATTTCTGAAAGGCAAACTCAGCCTGTTAAATCCCATGGACTCTGGAGGTGACACATGCTGTATACATCCTCTGGAGTGCGTAATCTTCTGCATCTGCTAGAATTTGCCAAATGGACTCAACTGCTTGCAGCAGCTGGTCCAGACAGACAATGTGGTGACAGTGAGGAAGGAGATGCAGAGACAGAGACAGCCACTGCAGAAGGATATCAGTAAGACGAAACAGGCATTTTTTAAAGAATATAGAGTATGAGGTTTTCTCAACAGAAGAAAAGCAAGGTTACTTTAAAAGATCATTCTGCATTAGTAGAATAATTCAGGGAGTCACTTCCTCAAGTTTATTCATCATTATTACCATTTTAGATCTTTTTTGTTTGCATAACTGTCTTATTTCATTTTACACATATTATGTTAGTGGCCAAGGAGGGAGTGATATGACAATTTTATAGAGTTCTGTCCTGGTGAGACCATCCCTTACTTGGCTGTGGCACTGATTTCTTCTGTATTTCAGTGTCTAGTCCTAATCAAGTCCTAAAACAGTACAAGCATATTTAGTTCTGAATTAACTGCAAATTAAAAGTACTGAAAATTTAGTGCTGAATTCACTGCAAAGATGTCTGTATTGTTAATGTCACAAGTTTTCTCAACTAGATGATGAAATACTGAAACTGGAAATAATAAAGCATAGGTTGGAAGATGGGCTACTCACCTCTACTAGGAAAAACTTCTTGACTGTTACAACCTCCTGCCTCTTCAATGCAGCAGAATACATGGCACTAATGCTCAGTGGAGAAGAATGCAGGAAAGAATGTATTTTTCCCTGATATACATGACAGATCCTGTAAGTGCTAATGGTAGCTACATGCACATTCAGAGACAGCTGTATTCCATGAACTGGAAAACAGGTGGTCACGGGGTATTTAATAAAAATGCAATTCACCTTAAATGCCCTGCTTATAAAATGTCAATTATGTTTTCATTTTCTTAGGCCAGAAGAGATAAAATAACAAAGACGGAATGTAGGCAGAAAACTAAGAGAATAAATTAGCAATCAATGCATTGGAAAAGCCATAAGCAAGTATTATCAAGTAACAAAGTGACGTTACTAAAGGAAGAACCTTGTGCTATGATCAGGATCTTTCAGTTAAAAATAGTGAGATCAGGAAGGCATTTCCCCAGAACCTTTGGACAGAATTTTATTTAATATCCAATCTTTTTAGTGGCAAGTTAAAAAAAACAAATCTTAATGAAATGTGAGATTTTCTGAAATTGTGAAAGCAAAGATCTGCTTCTGTACTTACCTCAGTTTCTTCTTTTTCAGTGAGGAGAGGGAAGATAACAGAAAAACGAAGAGGAATAGGCTGTCACTGTTAACACCATACTACATCGCAAAAACAAACAAACAAAACAAAACCAACCCACACTGATTTTCCAGATAACTTTGTGCCAAATTTGTATTAATAAATGGAATCCTTATTTTTAGTTTTTAGTTGCCTTGTACTAAATTGCCACAGCAACTGAATTGAATTGCCACAGCAACTGAATTAAGTTGCAGATTTGGTCGTTCTAGAAGAAAGCTGAAGGTAATTCTTAAAGGAGGAAGAAGCTTGAATTTGTATAATTCATTTTAGTTTATATGTGAAGGACTTCTCTTTCTATTACAATAAGTTCCAAGGTTTTAATTTCAGCTATATATGTTTATTTTGAAATAATTTAAATGTCACTGCAAATACGTACTTCATTGAAATCAGTATTAATTTCAGATATGTGTAGTTTTAATACATAATGTAAATATGTAAACATAGTAAAATATAGCTTATATATAGCAAAGTGAACACTCACAGTGTGATATTAAATAGATGCGATTCCCTCCTGAGCAATGCCCCTGCAAATGACATCATTATAGACCATACAATATCCAAATGATCATTTTATCAATAGCTTCGCACCCTTGATGTCTATTCTCAGAATTGCAAATCTGATCCCATCAGACTCAGGGCTGGTAGGAAACTGTGGCATTTAACTTCACGCTTTCTCTTCTTCCAGTTCACCCCTTCTCTTTACCTGCTAACTCTCTACACTGCAGCTTCAATTTAAAAAGCGATGAAGTCTTTTCTAAGATAAGAGCAAATCTTGCATCTGCCAGGTTATACAGCCTTGAACATAAGACCATATTCTGTCTCTATGGATGTAGTAAATGATTAGCATATGCTGATCTTCATCAATATGCTGAGAAGGGTCCCACATTGCCTTCTAATGCTAATATTCCTACATTATAATCTGCTATTGCCTGTTTTCCTCTGGCTTTTCATTTATTTCATAAAATGATACTGTGTCATGTTTCAATATGGTGGGTGTATAATTGTCTCTGGATGTGACTAGCAATTTCTCAATGATGATTTTTTTTCCACAGAAAAATGCACATTTTATGAAACCTAAATCATTCATGAGCATCCTGCAACCTAACAAAATGGAGAAAATGTCAGAATATAGTTTACTGACCCTTTTTCAAAGGAAAATTTTGATCTTTGACTAAGAATGACTTGTTTATGCAGCACAGTTGATTCAGATTAAAAAGCTAGTATTTAAAACCCGTTAAAACAGAAAGAAGATGTTTCGATATGTTCACACCAACAATTTGGCTTAAATCCAGTTTTATTCACCTGAAAAATGTTAATCTCAATAATATCTTTGAGATTTTTATTTTCTTGTGTCATCTGACAATGGATGATAAACCTCAAACATTGTTGAATGGGGAACCCTCCTTATGAGCCACTATGTGTCCTTATACTACAGGTTTCCTTTTATGTGTTTAATGTCATACTTTACCAAAAAGCTATTACTATGCAAAGGTTGGTGCTGCCCTTAGTATGACTGTGTCCTTAGTGTGTGTTAACAGTGTGAGTGCCACGTCTGACTATTGCCATCCTGTGCTTGGAATGCTGAACACTCCTGAATTTTTATTAATATGACTTGATGCCCCACCACCATCACTCCATTTCATTTGACCTCAGCAGAGACAAAGTGACCTAGGGTCTTCCAAATGCTTCGATTTCTTTATAACTTTATCCATTACTTCACTGGAAGATGCAACTCTGACTTTTTTTCTAAGAAACACAGAGTTAAAATGTGAACCACAGAGTTGAAAAGCTCTTTTTTTCCCCCTGGGCTGCAAGATGGAGCTGTAGTTTGTGCTCCTTGCTCGTGGACATCATGGAGCTGGACTGCAGCTACCTGTATCCCAGACAGTGTCTGGGAAACTTTCATATTGAGAAGTGTGTGAGAGTAGTAACAAGAGGACTGATGGTAGTAGAAGCAACACTGAGCAGTAGGCTCATAGGACTGTCAGGGGAAAGTGCCCTGATTTCAGTCTACCTCAGCAAACACTGACTGGCCTAGACCTTACCACCTTTCACTCAAATACACTCTGCCCACAAGCTCACTTTACTTTCCAGACCCTGTCTTCTGTCTCTACAGACAGACCCTCACTGTGACTGTTCTTGTTGATCAAGCATCATTGACCCTGTAAAACAGAGGTAGGAATTTTTAACTTTTGATAATATTTTAAGATGGATTGATTGAAAAGAAACTAGCCTGTTAGTGAATCAGAGCCACTCACAAGACCCACATTCTCTGATGTGAGATACCTGAGCCTTCCCAAAGCTAGTAACTGTACTATTTGCTCCGTGTGGATTCAGTTTAACATTTTCAGTATGAACTGCTTCAAGCCTGAGCCTTTTTCACTGCAATAAAAACCTGTGTGCAAAATCTGCAGAAACCTAGAAATCTGAAATTTCATGCTGTCTTCTGCTGGCACATGTGTGAATTCTACTTGATTTGAAGGATCAGATCAAATTATCCTTTGATAAAGGACAAAATGACATTAAGATGTAGCTGACTCTGATTCCATAGTCAAAATCCATTTTTTTACAATGTGCTTACATTTAAAAATCAGTATTGCTGTCAGTACAGAATTGCCATTGCAGTACTTAGTAGCATTTAAAGCTGCTAAAGGACTTTTCTTTGATGCTATGGCTTCATTATGCCATTTTTAGGAAGCAGTTGCTTTTCTGATTGTTCTTTTTCTCCTTGATTGATCAGGACTATTACTGCTGCATCTGGAAACCCTGGTATTTTTGCTGATGTTTGGAGCTAGGTTTCTAATGCTTTAGAATACAATTTTCACAAATATCCTGAGCCGAAAGCTCATTCCAACTGCACACTCACCATGTGAATTTGAAAGTTAGTGAACATATTTGTCTATTTCCAAATTCACTGAAACCTCTCAACTTTCTATGGGACTGGTGTGAGAGAAGTCCCTCTGTTTACAAAAAAGACAACAGTATGGAGGGCTGGGCTGCAGATGGAACACCAGGAGTCCCCTTTCAATGAGGAGTCTCACCAGGAGACAAGTAATCTGGGGACATGGGCTGTTGTCTTCTCAAACGTGAGTGGATAATGTCAATTCTTTGTGAGATTAAGCATCGTCACCATCAGCTGCCATAGTTCCTTAGGGCTTGGAATAAAATCGCAGTGCAAAATTACAGCACTGGAAGGCCATGTAGATGTGCCTGCCTCAACATCTCCCTCACTTTATAACTAAACCAAAGTCCCACCATTGCTTACAGAAGCCTGATTCTCTGAAAATGTCTTTTTTTCCCCTTGTAGTTAATATAAAGTCATCTCCACCTCCATAAAACAAACCCTAACAACTTGGAAGGCAGAAGGCTAAAACCAAAAAGCCTCAAGAGAGATGAACATACAAAGAAATGCACTTACATTGTCAAAGTACAGCAAAATATGACAGGAACAAATACAGATTCATTGTGAGTGTAAGGAGCTGTCATATTTACACTGGAATCACTATGAAACTCAAACCACTGGGCTTGAGTAATGTTGGATGGAGATTAGTAAAATGAAACATGATTGCTGTAAGGCTTAGGACGTGAATAATACATTGGGAAATCCAATATAAACTTCACACATAAACAACTAAAAGCAAGAGCCACTGCTTAATATTGAAAGTTAATCACAAAGTCCTCCGAAAAATTTACATGAGATGATCAGAAAAGGTGATAAATAATCATGGGAACTCTCTTCCCACTTCACAGGAGTGCTTCAGTTCTGGTTTTCCTAAAACACTGCCCATCAGTGATGTTGGTGAGGTGAACTGAAAACCAAACTTTAGAAAAAAGGCTGTGGTGTGGATGGGCCAACCACACAGCAAGCTGCCTGGGCAGCAGCCAGCCTCTGGATCTGCAGAGTGAGGCCTGGTGGACACAGCCACAGAGCTCATTATGGACAGACAAGAAGATCAAACATCCCCATGATCATCTGCTCCCACATCCTGCTCCTGACAGTTTGGCTCCTGCTCCGGTGTACTTTGAAGTTGCACAGACAGTATAAGACCCTTCCTGCTTCTTTTGAAGCCACTCATTCCTGGACCCTTTCTGCATCCTCAGTCACATCCACTCACCTCTCTCTGTGGCAACTTTCCTGAAACAGACTTTCATGTGATGATGTTTAAATAGAAGGAAAAGGTACAGATGGGATTTCAGAGCCCGTCATGTGTACAAGCATGTAGCTACACACAGCACAGGGGAAGGCTATGTGCAGCAGGGAAAAAATAGACAGAAGAGGCAGGAGGTGATAAGGGAGACTTCTCGCAGTCTGCACTTCCAAGGCAGCTAGATGACTAAAATGCACATTAATCCTAGCCCAGAGGGCTCCCTTTGGGCTGGTACTGTGCAAATCAAACCCAACAGCTAGCCCTGTTCCCAAAGTATTGCCTATTGGAAAAAATTGTAATTTGAGCTCCAAAGCTCCAAAGCAAAGCTGGTTTTTTTTTAATATTTGAGTTAGAACAACATTAACTGTGGTCAGGATTTAACGGTAATTTTTTTGACATGGCATTTGACTAGACTTTAAGGAGATAATACCGATCTGTCCTTCAAGCCCCTTTAACAATATGGATGTCTCTCTTTACAGCAAACACATTAATAAAGGACTAAGCAGTTGTTACCCCTCCTGGTTTGAATTTGTCCTATTTTATTATCCAAAAATTGCAAACTATTGACTAGACGATAACAATGCAATAATAGACTGCCGAGGGCCATAGCTTTTTGTATTCCTGACTTCACTTTCACAAAGTAGTCCTACAGGCATCATTCAGTCTTAGAACAAGAATCTGTTGTATAAAGGACTTTTTTTTTTGTGTGTATAACTCATCATTTCAGATGCTGGTAGCATAGAGCCTGACTTGCTGCTTGCTGCATTACCTTTTGTTGCTAGGAAACTTTTGAACAGGAGCCAATTTGCCATTCAGCTATTTGCTTGGAAGAGGACAAAGCTGAACATTATTTTAAACAACTCCAGCTTTTTTAGATGGCACAACTAGAATCAGGAGATAGGTGCTATGCAATAACATTATTTATGTATATGATGAAGATCTCTCAAAGTTCAAGAAGAAAGGCAGGATTCACATGCAGTTTAGGTTCTTGCACAGAGAGTTCATTCATCTGGAAAGTGAAGATACATCTGTATTGTACCACACCTCTCCATTTGGACAGCACCACCCCACTGTGTGACTGAGCCCTTGCTTTGAAGACCTTATAGTCTGGCACCATACTTCTTGACTTTCTTGAAAGGCATTTCACACTTTTTACAGCCCTACTGAACAGATTTGGGCTGGTGAATAGGGAAGACAATAAACCATTGCTAAGAAGGAAACGGGCAAGGTCTGGGGACTAGAAGTCTCTGGCTACTAACTTCCAGGTGCAGTATAATTTCCCAGTGCTGCTGCTCCAGTGCTCCTCAGCCTGAGTCACCTCAGCTAGCAGGGAAATGGGCTTGCCAAAGAGCCAGATACCCAAGAATTGTGGGGGGGTGACAATAACAAAGGACTCCATTCCTGACTGTGGTCACTGAGAAAGCTAATAGTTTTATGTTGTGGAGAATCCACACAAATTCATGATTGTAGTTAAAATTATCTGTACATTTTTGCACCTAAAACATTATTAGTGATTTTGATTTTTGTCCTGACCTCTGAGAGCACTTTGTCAGGATGATTTCTTAGGATACCCAGGATCTGAGTTCAGTAGAATGTTTCAGCTCACAGCTTCTGAAAATTCAGTCCAACTCTTAAGAGGAGGAGGTGAGAGTGAGACTGTTAAACACTTCCTTCAAAGCAATATTTAATTTTGAAAAAAGCATTGAACCCCAAATGTGTGGCAGCACAACTGTATTGGAATAAAAGGTCAAAGGATACCTGAGCTGATACTTCAAAGTGGAGCATCAGTCTTCTTTGAGCAGCAAAACTGAGAGAGAGAAAAAGGTGGCAAGACACCCAGTAAATTTCATTACATAAGTCATTGCCTTAAATCACTGTCATCATAGCAATTAATTTATTATTTCACATATTAAATGCATTGTTAAATACATCACTCTTATTTGCTAATTACTTATCAGAAGGCAAGACTGATGATTCCTGCATTGAATCCTTCAGTTTAACAAACTCTATAATTTTCTCAGTAACAGGAATAATTAGTATAGTTTGGCTTCATCTTGTCCTACAGGAAGAACCAAATGAATCACACTAGACAACAAAACTCCTCAAGAATGATCTGTATATACTTCGCTGGAAGTAAAAGCATTGTAGGGCTTTTGCGATTTTTTTTTATTACCACAGTGCATGAGAAACCTCAGATCAGCATGGTCTGGAATATTAAATATGCTATGCACAGGAGACTCTTTCAAACATTATGCTAACTGAATAAAGCATATCCAACTTCCATTAAATTTCTAAAGTAACAGCAGCTTCCAGTACAAAAAGACTCAGCACATTCATTTTACTTAAATATGTCAGGAAAGGAAAGTGACTACTGAGAGTGTGCGGAGAAAAGCTTATGTTTCACAAGGCCACCTTCCAGGGTTAGTTGAGCACACAAGTGAGGCACACTCAATGCATGGCTCTCTTCTAGATGGGATTGCCAAACCCCTAGAAAGAAAGATAGCACAGCTTCTGCTGTGGTTCTTGTTAAACATGCCTAAGACCTTATTAAATATTCAAATTATAATATCATTGTGATAACAATTGTCACCTCAGATACCTCAATGTCCCACATCTTGAGTGGGGAGATCTGCAGGTAAAATGGGGTGAACTCCAACCACTTATATGAAGGCCTTCAAATTATTTAAGCAGTCAACTGAATGTATCATGTGAGAGCAGAGCGCACAACATAACCTCCAAAAAGAAGACTGTTTGCTTAGTTAGGACCTCCATGGATTCTACAAGCTGAAGGATGCAATTAACTTGTCTAGCTTCTCTCAACCTACATAATTTGTTTCTTTCATATTAAAATGTCTTACGTGTTTCAGCTAGTGGCAGATAAAAGTAATCTGCCTTCCCTGCCCCCCCTTCGGAGAGGTAGACTTTCAATTCTTGTTGAAATCAAGTGATCAGCAGCTCACGAAATCAAGGCAGTGACGCCTCTTTGCTTACAGAACTTATCTGAAACTCATTTTGAGAAAGAAAAAATTGCTGTGGCAACAGTAGAGAAAGCTCATATCAAAACAAGTGGTAATTATCCAATAAAACAAATGCATGTTAGTGGTATTTATGATATAAATATTCAAGAGGGAAAAAAAAACAACCAACAAATATTTCAAAGAACATCTATGCATCATCAAACAGAATGAGTGTGTTGATATTGCTATCATGCAACATCAAAGGTTAATTTAACTGCCTGGTGTGTGTCCACTGTGAAATTTCTTGGGGCATAGGTCTAAATTTGCAGATGGCTTGAGAAGATAGTTTCCATTTTAATTATGAATAGAAATTATTCTGTTACGCTATTAAGGCAAGAGCAAGTCATCAACTCAAAAGAAGACTCAAGACAGGATAGAGCAGTATCCTGGTTTGGGTAAGAACAGAGCTGCTTCTGTTCAGTGATTTTATTTTTCAGCTCAGTTCTTCTAACTAACTGCACTTATGTGATAACACCCCACATTTAGAGTTACTGCCAAGGGTTGATCTGCAGACCAAGGCCACTGCTGGATCTTGTGCACCACATTGATGGGGGCAGGAAAGTGAAAGGCCGCACCTGTAGGGAGGAGCGGACAGGGCAGGTGACCCCAAACTGATCAACGAGGTATTCCAGCCCATAGACGTCATATTCGATATAAAGCAGAGGGATCTGGAGGGTCTATAGCTTGCTCACTCATCGCTCTCTCTCTGGGGTCCCGGGCTCTTCTCCCTTCAAACTGCTTTGCCAGCTTTGCTTGGCTCGGCTCAGGTCCAATTCCATTTCCTTCTTCAGAGCATCCAAAATGGACTCTGTCCGTTCTGCTTTTGATACCGGTCTGTGTGTTCCTGAATCCGGTACCAGAATCCAGATCCTGAACACAGCTCCCGTCTGCTGTGGAGCCCAGTCTGGAACTCCCCTAGTGCCTGCTCCACAGCATCAGTGTTGGTGATGTAAATACTGGGTTTGTATATATTTGTATATACTCTAGTTTTCTAGTTTTATTATTATTTTCATTCTCATGAAAGCTGTTCTAGTTTCCTTTTCTAAATCACTGTCTCCCTTATTCCCTTTTTCTTCCCCCTAGGGTAAGGAGGGGAGTTAACAGAGAGCATCTGTTGTTGGTCTAAGGGGCTGCCCTGACCCTAAACCATGACAAGCAGTAAGACCAAAACTTCAAAGGAATTTAAATGCAGCAGCACAGCCTAGAGTCTGACAAGGTCCTTGTGCTACTCTGCCGAGAAGATTGAAAAGATAAAGAGAAATTTAGAAGAGGTTAAATATTCAAACGAAAAATATCAAATTTCTTTTCAAAATATGGAGTTTTATTTTAAATATTTATTTCATAGCATAGGGATATTTTGTCATTTAATATCACAATTGTATTATACTATAATATTTATATGACAATTAATGATTATATCTATGTTTAATTTTTTATATATATCTGGCATTCATTGCAGCTTCTGCAAACTGAGCTCACTAGTTTCCTTGGCAAACCCAAACATTTGAAGGAACGTAATAATTTGGGAGTGTCAAGGTTTAGCCCTAGCCAACCACAAAGTCACTCACTCACCCCCCCCCAATGAGATGGGGAAGTGAATCACAATAGTAAAAGTGACAAAACTCATAGGTTGAGATAAAGACAGCTTGATAGGGAAAGCAAAAACCACATGCACAAAGCAAAACAAGGAATTAATTCACCACTTCCCATCAGCAAGCAGGTGTTCAGCCTTCTCCAAGAAAGAGGGGCTCCATCACATGTGATGGTAACTTAGGAAGACAAACACCATCACTCCAAACATTCCTCCCTTCCTCCTTCTTCCCCCAGCCCTATATGCTGAGCATGAGGTCATATGGTGTGGGATATCCCTTTGGTCATCTGGGGGCAGCTATCCCAGCCGTGTCCCCTCCCAGCTTCTTGTGCACCCCCAACCTGCTCACTGGCGGGGTGGAGTGAGGAACATAAAAAGGCCTTGACTTAATGTAATTACTACTTACAACAACTAAAACATCCCTGTGTGATCAACATTATTCTCATCCTAAATGCAGTACTGTACCAGCTTCTAGGAAGAAAATTAACTCTATCCCAGCTGAAACCAGGACAGGGAGTTAGGAGTTCTTAAAGAGGTATGACACAGTAACTAGTCTGAAGTGGTTTTCCAAGTGATACATCCTAGAGGTAAAAAAAACTTCCAGGAAACCGTTATGAAGCTTGAAATGCCCTGTGAGGGTGGGATCATGCAGTTCACTGCACAAGATCTCAGGGAGGCAGTTAAGGTTTTTGTAGGGAAGCAACAGACACACATGCATGTGGTGAGAGGGAAATCTTCATCCTGAGGGATAAATCAACATCTTATGGCCAAAATAAGGATGGATCTTAGGAGATACAGGTCATTCACCTTTTTTATCCTTTCTGGGAGAAGAAAAAAAAAAAAAAAAAAAAGAGTATCTTCTGGAAAATAATATTCAAAATGGAGAGTAGGCAAAACTTCTTTCCTTCCCCAAGATTATGTCTACAAACCTTTCTGCAATGAAAATACTCTTTTGAGGCCCATGATCACTGATAATAGGAAAACACAGTTGATGGTAGCAGAAGAGTCACTTCTCAGACACCTGTAGCTAAATTTGTGGTGCCTGTGGATTTGACTTCTTAGTACAAAACTGGTGAGAGATGTCTCCCAAAGCATCCTGGGCTAAAACTGATTGTCAGGGGCTATGTGGATTGCAATAAAAAAGACAGGGAGGAGTATGAAGTTCTTGAGGCAAAATATGAGCTGTTAGGTAGGAGCTGGGATCAACATTCCATGACAGCATTACTGAAATGCTCCCATATCAAGGTACAAGCTCAGACAGGAGAAGGATGAAGCACAGACCAATGCATTGTTGAGAAAGCAATCTCTGGGAAAACAGTATAGATTTACTAGGAACTGGAAAAGACTAAAAGAAATTGATTCAGTTATGAGTTATGCCAGGACTGGATGATCCCAATCTGCTAACTGGATTACCTTGAATTCTTTGTAGCACAGTCACTTTTAGCTTGGCTTGCAAGTTTAAATTGCTGGTCTAGTCCTCTTGGCATCTTTGTAATTGCACCAACCTTTACTCTGAGGCATTTTTTAGTGTTGGTGGCTCTGGTTTTAGTTTATCATGACTCAAACAGAACACCTCCTGTATGGCCAAGTTAACATTCTGATAAAAATTATTCTTCTCAGGCTCAGGAAAGCATTTAAATACTAGAAGTCTCATAAGACTACATCTGAGTTACACTCCAGTCACTTTGGAGTTATATTTCTTGATTGAGACAGATTTGAGCATTGTAATGATAACAGGAGATTTTCTACTGACTGAATTCCCTCAAAATCCTGAGAGATGTGTTGTTTTTAAGCAAAATGATGCACTTTAGTCATGCATTTTAAATATCTGAATTGTTTAAAATATAAAATATAATTATATTTATATTTACCTGTAAGTTTATCCAATTTTAAATAAAAAAACAAACCAACCTATAAACAAGTTTTGAATCACTATAACAGTGCCAGTGAGTAATGAATTTTGAACAAACCTTGTAGTTAGTAATTTTGAAAGCACTTTGTTTCTCACAGCATTACTTTAAAATCCTGCGAAGACTGCTGCCAGCAGTGAGCCTTCTTCCCATTCAAGCTGTGTGGATGGTCTCAGCCAAAGCTTCAGCAGTTTATATTTGCCTTTAGACAATAGAGTGATACCATCCAAGCAGAAACCTGAGAGAAATGTCAATAAAATGTGAAAATTAAAAATTTCCTGCTATTATTTTGCACCTGTGTTGTTTTGTGTAAATATTTCATTTAATTCGACAACATAAAAGTATGTGAATTTATGGAAAAGACAGTATTATTAATGTACCATGGGATGGACCCACTGCAAATTTTCCAGCAGGTTAATTCAGCTCTAAAAAGTTATTGTGTGAGATATTACGGGCATAAAACAAAACTGGAGTACCCATAATACACTGTAAAATCAGGAGATGTAAACCAGCTGCATTTGCTTTTTATGAGCACTCAGCTGAGTTTTTAAAATATATTGCTATCGTTTAGGTAAGAATAGAAATAGACTTATATTCTATCTTATGCTTCAAGAAACAGAGAGCAAAACAAAAAATTCCAAGCTGGATGACAGATTTGGGGTGGATAGTTGAATATATTGATTCTGCTGGACTAAAGGCCTTTCACTTCTATTTTTTCACTATTATTTAGAACTTCAGGCTCCTTATCAATACACGGATTTGAGTATTTCAGTATGAAAAGGTTGACTTGCCTTTTTTTTTTTTTAAATACCTGTGCTCCTGCTCTGAAGCACTTTGACTCAGGGGACCTAGGCCACCATGGTCTGATAGTTGTGGCTGGTTGATGGTATGATCTCATACATGTGCCCTAACAATCTAATATTTGACAATGGCCCTGCTGCAGTTCAGGGGATATGGATACTTAATGGCATAAAATAATAGTGCCTGCTCAATAGACCCTTTGGTCTTGAAAATCACTGTTCAGGTAGAAACAAGTATTTGAAAGTAGTTTTAAAAGTAGTTGGAACCCATTCATTTCATTCCATAACTATTGCAGGAATCTCCTTCTTGCCTCTGGCTGCTGCCAAGACAATCTATACCCAGCAGCAGGTACTGGTTGCCTATCTGGTGTGTTGATAGCCTATAGGAATTCATCAAGGGCAAAGACACATTTTTACCACTGAACAATTTTAACACGATTTTTTTCTTCCTAGAGATCACTGAGACTAAGACAGTCTCATCATGGCAGTTCACTGCAGGAAAGAGACAGGCACTGTGCTTCTGTTTCACCTCTCATTTGTCAAGGATGGGATTATGGTGGAGACAGCAAGGATATCATAGGCAGAGCTGTTGCTGCACCTTCAGAAGGCTTCTTCTGAGCAGTGAGAGCTGGATCCACAGCCACCACAGCTATTAAAGGAAGCAATTTTCTGTCCTCAGTGGCACTTCATGAGTGTGGGTCCAAATCTGAGATTATTCTGGATTTCTCATGTCAAAACTGACAGAACTTCCTGGATAATAATTTTGGTGAGGTATGGTGAAAAAACACCTTTAAATCTGTTTCGTTCAAATACTGCTGTGCTGTGCTGTGCTATTTGCCAGTATTGCCTATGGGTAAAACTGTAATAAACTGTAAAAAATGCTGTGCATTTTATCTAATCGAAAGCTATGGGATGTGAAAACATGTTCCAAAGATGCCAACATTTTCACACACCTCCAGGTGATTGCAGTGCTTCTTCAAATTCTGCAGAGCTTGAAATTCATTACTACACACAGCTCCTGTTCCCATCAGCCACTGCAGTCAGCCAACGGCTTGGCACTTACTGTGTCTGTCATGATAAAGGACCCTGGCCTTCCCTTTCAACTCTTAAAAATACTTTAAAGACTAAAAGACTCCCTGTAAATGTAGTGCATATGACAGGAAGAACTTACTAGTTTGAATTTTGTGGATTTTTTTAGTTGAGCTTTATCTTTATTGATTTCCTATTCTTGTTATTCCAAATTCAAGATTTCAGCTGTGAATGTGATGTGGGAGACTGATTAAATAATCTATGTTTATCAATATTTTGATAATAAATCTTGAATCTTTATGTTCCAGGTATCAGAGAGGGACCCCAAAAGGAAAGACCATTGAGAAGAAGATGCATACCTTAAGAGGGTCAGCAAGAAAATCATTCATCCACCAGCTCATTAATAAAAGTAATATTTTTTTTGTTATTCAAAGAAGACCAGAAGTCCTGCTGTACATCTGCAGACCTGGCTCTGCATTCACTTAGCATGGATCAGAAAGGATATGAATGCTATTTACAAGAATTAAGGATGACAGGATCAGGTTCTACTTCTCTTTTATCCCTTTTAAAATAATCACATATCTCAAATGGACTTGCCCAGGTCTTAAATAATGTGCAAACTGTCCATGCAAATAATTTATTTATTAAGTGCAAGTGTATTTTCAAATGAAGAATAAATTTCTTCCTGTAGATCAGTTGAACTAGAAGTTAAATTAAATGCTGGAAGTGTGTAAACATGGCCAAAGTGCCAACATAATCCTGCAACATAGAGGAGAGTTTGGATGCCAAACTGTGACAAGTCACAGAACAGAACAGAAACTGACTTAAAGCCTAACCTGGGATTTGGGTACACATTTTATAATTGGCCTTCAGACAGTTTTAACCATTCCTGCTTTCATGTGAGTTTAGTCATTTGCACCTTTATTTACACATGGCCATGGCTCGACATTGTTGTTATAACAGAGACTTGGTAGGACAACTTATGTGAACAAATATTATTATAAGAGGGTATGGCTTGTTCAGAGAGTAGAGGTAAGGTAAAAAGGAAAGCGACTTTCTCCTTTAAGTCACAGATACATACATTTAAGTAGGAGTATGCTCTGCTGAGAGCTTCTCAGTGATGCTTAAAGAAGAAAACAAGGGCACTTCATGATACTGATGAACACATAAGGAAGAACACATGAATGAAGATGTTTGTAAGCTCTTACAGAAACATTCTTAATGTACACATTGTCATTAATGCAGATTTTAATTACTCGGATACCAAATAGACAGAGTATAGACTGTCCATCAAACCTCTGAAATGTATCAGTAATAATCTGTGATACAGTAGATGGAGAGAGCATCTAGACGGTAAATGAGAGGAGAATGGCCATTAAATGACAATGTTCATGATTATTAGGATAGGAGAAGCTAAAATTACAGATTTCAGAAAGGCAAATACCATTAAACTCAGAGGAATTTTTGATAACATCTTCTGTTAGCACTAAAGGAAAAAGTTAAAGGGAGCAAAAATATTAATCAGTTAATATTAAGGACATGAGCCAATTATCAAGTTGTGGAGTGGTCATGGGAAGCATAGTATAAGATCCTTTTGACAAAATACTTAGCAATCATGGAGTTCAACTATAAGACAGAAACAAAAAGAAAGGCTGAGCTACCAAGGATGAATACAGAGGTATAGCACAACTGCTTGGAAAGACAAGGAATAGAATGAGTTGCAATCAGCACAAGACATCCAAAATAGAAGTACATCCATAAAGGGAAGACTAGGATGATTTTCCACAAGAAAATATTCACTAAAAAGAGCACTATCAAGAGAGGTACCATAGTTAATATGTGGCAGAAAAGAAAGACCTCACCTTTGAGTATTTAATATGTTTGAATCATCTGAGTCTGATGATTTCATTGCACAATACTGTCACAGATGAAATGTTTGACACAATTATAATTTAGCAGCACTTTGAAATTTAATAATAGTATGAGGTAAACCAAAGGGTTGAATTTTAGCAGCACTCAGTGATTGACCAATTTAAAAATTAGCATCTGATTCACAGTAGAATATGTTATAATCAAAGAGCAACTTAATTACAGATTTGAGAATGACAGGATTCACACTAACTTGTCACAGGGTATCCTAAATCAAAAAATGTAAATATGTATAAACACAAAGCATACAAACACACACAGACGGATAGAAATATTTGGATCCAGAGAAATTTCACCCATTTGTGAAGATAAATGTGTATATTCAAACACATAGACAGGAAGACACGTGGATGGAATAGATGAGCCTATCGTTAAAACTTTCCTCTTCTTGAGTTTGGAGCAAATGCAATGCATCATATTGATATTTAAGTCTCAAGAAGGTTGACCTGCCCTGGACTTCCGTTGGTTTTGTTAACAGAGACTCCTTGAGAGGGTTCGAGCTCAGGAGAGAATATGGTCACAGCCTGCTTCAATCCAGGAGAGCTCAAAGGGTCTTGCTTAGGTCTGCTTTTTCTAGGGTCTGAGATAATTAACTTTTTTTCTCAAACACTTGTAAAGAATGACATGAGGAAAGCTGCAGAACCAGGCAACCCTTTGAGATCCTTCCCAGCCCTATCCTTCCATGCTTCTAAATTCTCAGCCTCTGATTCTATCATTTAATGTACCTATCTGAAAGCAGAATATGTCTTATTACTTTCATTTGTTGTTATCATTATGCTTTCTCCCTCTTCCGTTGTGCAAGTGTGGTCATGTTTCCAAGAAAATCGTTTTTTAAAACATTTCAAGTTATATTTCCCATGACTTCTTTTCTTTTGCACTACAGACACCGTGTGGTGCTTCTGTTAACTACAGTCTCTGATAGCACCTTGCTGTTAGGAAAACCATACAGCAGGATTCAAATCCGTGAAGCTCTTCAGGTACATTTTCTGTACATCTCTGCATGTCAGGAATGGGAATCCTTCCAGCCACCACGCAAGACTTCAAAGAGAATCAGAGGTAGGAATCATTGTACTTGCCAGGAGAGTTAAATTCATATAATTTGAGGTTACTCTGTGTTTCATAAGTTACCCAGTTTGTGAAAGAGCTGCAGTGATGGTTGCAACTTCAGAAATGCTCAGTCTTTTTGTTCACAAAATGATTTTTTCTCTGACATTTAAGCTCTAAAACTAGCAGAATATCACCCACTGCTTTTCTTAAATCATGCCCTTCCTTAGCCAAAGAAACTGACTTTACAGTCCCTACAGCATGAGCCATAACAGTGCCAGGCATTTGGCCTCTTACAGACAACCCCATATAGAGTTTCTTAATTTTCAGCAAATGATAACATTAATTAGCTATTTTACTAATGACTTGATGTTCCCTAACATGATAAATATGAATACTGAGGTGTTACTGCAAAAAAGACTGTTTTCTGTATCACACATTTCCATGCCTTTTCCTTTCATTTATATAATGTTTATATGGAGTAAAGACTGAATAAAAATTGAAGCTATATAGATTTATGTACTTATTTATTAAACAAAAAATGATCACTACTGATTTATCCATAAAAGGCTTAAAATGCAGCACTATCCTTGTTTTGCAAAGAACTCTCACTAATCACAGAGAAAGGCAACATATTTTTCCAGCTTAAGAGTAACCCGTATTTTTTATCACTGCAACTGTTTATATGTTTCTGTCTCGATGCTGGATGACATCTAGATTTTACATGAAATGAAATCTGGAATAGCTTCAGTGATGTGTGCTGAATTATTCATGTCTGTGGATAAACAGGAAAATACTCCACACTATGATTTTTGCCATAATGTTACTTATTTAACTCACTGTCATTTTCACTAGCCCATTACCTGTGAAATTGATGCTTTGTACTTTATTTTTGTTGATATTCATCATATACTAAGGAAAAACATGCACTTCACTATCAATTATCATAATTTTACACAATGAAAAGCATGAAAATTACTAAATTTATAAGAAAAAAGAGAAAATCTAACATTAATAGAGGCCTTTATGTGGTGCAACAGTTTTTTCTTCTTGAAGAGAGACTGGTTGCCTTTGAAGGTACATTAAGCCACAAGCAGTCACAGCTACAAAACATGGCATTCATGTTTAAAAAGCAATCTTAGAGTATATGCATCCCAACAGCAGCTGTGCTAGTAGGAATGTTGTGTAATTTAAAGCACAACAGTTTGGACTTTAGTTCCATTAAAATCTAAAGGAAAAGATTTGGAGGAAAATATATTTGTTACTAGGTATCTACTAGCCCAGTTGCTTCAAATCTGGCCTTTGTGAGTTTTCTGCTTCGGAAAGTACAGACACAGAAGTTCCAAAGGACGAATTTCTATTTATTTCTTATTCTGTTAATCAAAAGGCCTCACCTCAACCATGGTTACCGTGACTAGAGACTAAAAAGGGCTCCTGGAACATCCTTAAAGTGCACATGACAAGCAGGCATTCACATCTCAAAAGGCAAGACTACAACAAAGCTACACATAGGCAGTGGGAGCTTTATTCAACCTTCTCTTAGCAGGGCTTCCCGCCTCTTCTCAAGACTCACCCAGGCCCCTCTTTCTTCCTCCTCCTGCAACACAGGCTTGAGAGGTTTTTCAGTATTAGAGCAGTCTGACATGAATGAGGGTCTCTGAACAGCATAATAAAGCAGGGTATGACTGGAGCCTCCTCACTGGAAAGCCAGGTGGAGCTGATCCCTCTGTCTGCAAGAAGGGACTTTCCTCTTGGACTGGGATGCTGCCCAAGGAAACCTCCCGGGATTGAGTGAGCTCCCACCACACCCTTTGGTGAGTGAATACCGCTTCTGGACATAATCTTGAGTGAGCCTCCTTTTAAGTGAGTGATCCCCTTTCTGGGTACCCTTGAGTGGGAGGTTTTCCCTTTCTGTGAGCATGTGTGCACACTTCCTGGGTCATCTTTCTAAAAGGACTATTCGCAAAATTTAGGAATTCTTAAGTCAAGTTGTGTAGCATTCTGTTCCCACCTGACATCCAAACGTGATTTAGCTTAGTCCCTCAGAGTGCTGGGTGATTTTTGGCTGGAATATAACTTCAGTCTGAGTAGCCATTCCGTTTGCTTTATGGGTGCCTCTGCCTGGTATCTGGGCTGGTGGATTGCTTAGAGCTGTCCGAGTGTTTTGTGGATGCTTCTGTGACACAGAGCAAGGCCTCTAAACGGCAAATAGCTCTTTTGCAATAAACTTCAGGCTAGAGACTTGGGCAGACAACCTAGCAAACCACTATCTAGTTTTCACCTTGCACATCTCAGTGATCTTGTTCACAGGAACCACATGAGTGCTGGTACCAGCAGAGGGAAGGAGGAGGATGTGAGCAAAGATCACCCTTTTAGGCAAAGAGTCGATTTAATCTAGATAAAAGTGGTATCAACACAGAGTGCCAGAACACCTGAATGTCTGCAGTGTGTTTATTTTCATCCATAACCAATATTGTATGGTAGACCTATTTTCATTAAACTATGACCTTATGCAATTGCCTTTTCCTTGTGTCTCCCTCTGTCCCAAATCAATTCTCAGCTGGTAAGTAATTGCAGCCAGATCTGGTGGAGCAGAGAGATGGTTCCTGAAAACACCAGGAAAGCATGTGGAGGGAGAAGACTTAAATTAGTACCTTCATGGAGAGAGTTACAGCAGGAGATCCAGTCAGCTAATCCTAAATGTATCAACTGCTTTGCTTCTTGCCCGATAAAGGGGGCAGAAACAGAGTTATTACAGTGTTGGAAGTGGGAGGGCAAGGGCAACGTTTATAAAGTGAGTAGAACATAGTCATATTTATTGTAATGTGGCTGATGGACACCAGCACAAGACTAACAGTACTTCGCCTCTCACTGCCAAGAAGAGCAAAATCTAAAGCTGTAAGTTAAGAAATAAAGTGTCTTTAGGAAGAAAGTAACTTGAATCAAGTTACTTTGTCAGAAAAATAATTTTGAGGAATTGAACGTTACTCTCCAAATAAATTCATTGTTCATTCTAAGGAAAAATATTTTACTGAAATTATTCTATTTTTTTGTCTACAACATGTCTTGAAAAAATTTGCTACTTTTCCCAATCTTTTTTCTAAAAAAACTCTCAAGTTTTTCATCACTAACAGCATCTCACTTATTTCTCTGCCACAATTGAAGAACATAATTTGTGCCTTGTTAAATGCAAACAGTGGAGACATTTACATTGTCTACAGTAAGCCTACATCATATCTTAATGTCTTTACTGCTCAGTATAATACAATATATTTTCCTTCTGTATAGATGATTAGGGAACACAAACATTTTTACTTTGAACAAAAACTGTCTCTTGTTCTCAAATAATTAGATTAAGGTTCCCAGTTCAGGAGCACGGTGAAGTCTCAGAAAAGTTAAATTTCACAAAATTAAAAACAAAACAAAACAAAACAAAAAAACACAAAACAAATAAACAAAAAAAAACAAACAACAAACTGGTTTCAAATTCTCTTCCAACATTTTAACCCTTTAGAAAAATATTGTTTTAAAGTATTCCTTGTACTGTTCATTTCATCTCCTACAGTATAAAGATTATACCTTATTGTGCTGGTCCACAGATCAGAGATTCTTTTAAAAGACTAAAGCACAGATTTCTTCCTGCCTTAGTCCCCCCATTAACTGTAGGACGGTAGGACGTGTCCGGATGTTCATTCTGTCAATGAATCAACACGTGAGCAAGGCTTACATCTAGTGTTGGAAGCCTAGGTGCACATTTAGATGTATAAGATGAAAAGTACCACATAGAATTCTTCTTAATTTGAACAAATGTTTTGACTGATGAAATAAAATGTTTTATTTATATTTTGGACATATTTAAAAATCCTTTAAAATGAGGTAATTTTGATGTATAGTTTGAAATCTTTTGTTTTGATGTACTGAATGATTTTTCTCTTTTTTCTGATATTTTGCCAGTTCTTCCTTTTTTGCCAAGCTGAACTATTTGGTGAATCAAAACACTTTGACAAACTGTTGTGATCATGCAAAGGCTTCTTATTTCACACAAAACAATTACTCTAATTAAAGGCTGTGCAGCAAAATTCCCATTACTGAGACTTCTGGGGAGTGTGTTCCTCTTTTCCCCCTCTCACTTCATCACCTCTAGATGTTCTTTTGATTAATTTCTTATCTGCAAACTAAGATATAGTCAAACCTTTGATTTCCTTGAGGCCCTCTGCCTCTTTTGTTTTTTCTTTTCAAGTGGGATGAAATAACCTTGGGATTCTGGCAAGTTTCACTAAAACCTTCTGTCCCTTTTACTTTTTAAATTCTGGATATTATCAAAAGTATCCAAACACGGGAAGAGACACTACTGCACTTCTGCCTGGGATCAAACCATAAATGCTGACTACATTCTTAGAAAAGCTGTTCATCCCAAACCTGTCGTCCTTTGTGGAAGACAGACCCTCTGAAGGACTGTATTTCTGACTGCAAAAAGAGAGCAGGAGGGGAAAGAAAATACACTAATGTTGGATGGGAAGAGCAGCAGCAGTTGTCCGTGCCCTGGTAAAGGGCTCCTGTTGCAGGTGGGTGGGTGGAAATCAGGCATGCAGCAAGCACAGCTTTGACCTCTCAGCCCTGCCTCTCAGCTCCAGTTTTCACTCTCATTTTCCCTTTTGTGAGATTGGATGGAGCCCAGCTTGCAGCCATGCTATGTCCCCCTAATCTCCCTCCAGCAAGTTGGAAATGCTCTCCTCCATTCCTCAGCTGACCTGGGAGCATCCTAATACTCTGCTTTGTCACTTCAAAACCTCTCAGCAATCCTGTGTGTCTCTCTTCAAGCCTCCTGTGAAGATGTTTCAGCTGCTGTCTGCCAAACACAGACTGATGAACAGGGAACTACAGCTGTTGGGTGGAATCAGAGATGTTTGAAGATACAATTATCAAAGATGGAAACTTTGGACTTTCTCAAATAGGCCATCAATCATGCACCAGGCTGCCATTAGAGTTAGGGTTAAAGTTCAGAGAGCCACAGAGCCTCCAGCTTCAGGCACCCTGGGTTTCCAAAAGGCATGCCAAGGGGAGCATGGCACTGCACCCATACTGCTCCCCACACACCTTCTTTTCTCAGATGGGTGACCCATGGTCCTGTGGACCACAGGCCCAGGCTGCCATTACGCTTACGGTTAGGGTTCAGAAAGCCGCAAAGCCTCCAGCTCCAGGGACCCTGCAAAACACATGCCAAGGGGAGTACGATACTGAAGGAACTTTGCTCCCTCCACACCTTCCTATCGCAGATGGGCCACCAGTGATCTTGCAGACCTCAGTCCCAGGCTGCCTTTATGCTTAGGGTTAGAGTTAGGGTTCAGAAAACCACAAAGCCTCCAGCTCCAGAGTCCCTGGGGCTGCAAAAGGCATGCCAAGGGGAGCACATCACTGCATCAACACTGCTCCCCCCACACCTTTCTCTTCTGGCCTACCCATGTTCACAAATAAAAAGTGTGCTCACAGATTTCTTCCTAAACCTAAAGTGCTGATACATGAATAGCACTTTCTGTTGTTTCCAAAAACATAGTTACTCCAATCCCAGTTTACTGAAGTCTGCCAATACAAGTATTTTCTACATTTCTCCAAAATATCCAGTTCTAAATGGCACAGGCAGAGCTCACACACACTAGCAGCCATGATTGGTGCATGATTGGTGGCCCTGTTTGGATATAATTTCTATCTCAGTTCCCCGTGACAATAAAACAGTAACATGTTCTTATACACAAGCTAATATTCCCACACCAATAGCTAGACTTTAAAAAAACTAATTCAGTGCAGTTTATTTCCCTTCAAAACTGGGCTTAAGGAGTGAATTTCACAGAGGCATTTAATTCAGACAAGATCTTTAAAGCCAACACTTCAACTAGCAAACAAATTAGAGCTTACATAGTGTAAATCACTAAGACTGTGAATTTTTGCTAAGAAGAATAAGCATGTAGTTAATTAGATTCAGTAACTAAAAATTCTGACTTTGTGTCTTATAACTCATAAAATGCTACAAGATATGATGAGGTTATCTTTGGGAAAACAATACCCATTCTTTATCTCAATACCAAATTTCATTCTGCTTCAAACTTCCAAGTTTCTCATGTATATAATATGGACAAACATGTATTTTTAAGCTTGCTTTATTCTTGAAATGTCTGTCATATTCCCAAAAGCTCATCCACCTCAGATCAAGCTTGACAGTGTCAGCACTAATCTATAAGCATATGAATATAGAGTGTTTTAATGAACAATTAGGAAATTCTTATGTTGTTGCCGTTTAAAGGCGTAGGAACCTGGTTCCGAAAGCACACGGCTACCGCCCAATAACCGTGCAGTCCATCAG
>JANHFX010006291.1:50139-65607 GCA_027560015.1 Chloroceryle amazona
GCAGATGGACTGCACGGTTATTGGGCGGTAGCCGTGTGCTTTCGGAACCAGGTTCCTACGCCTTTAAACGGCAACAGGAAAAGAACTTTAAGGTTATTGAGAGCAATCATTATCCTAACACTGACAAATCCTCAACTAAACCATATCCCTAAACACTACATCTACATGACTCAAATATTTCTAGGGATGGTGACTCCACCACTGCCCTGGGCAAGCCATTCCAATGTTTGATAACTCTTCCAGTGGAGAAAATATCCAACCTCAACCTCCTGTGGTGCAATTTGAGGCCATGGCAGGCTTCCAGCACCAACTGCCATCTCCTTATTGACCAAACTATTCACCCTCCCAGAGAGCCAACCCTTGAGCTGGTGCTCCCAGGTGATGCCCACTGGCACTTATTTGCTCAGTGGGCTTCCAAAGGGCTTCTTTTATGAGGGAGGATGTGTGGTCTCCATGAGTGACCGTTGCTGCATTTGCACCAGTTCTGCCGCTAGCAGTGCTGGCTCTTCCCAGGCTGCCTCAGCAGCTGCCCACAAGCTGCCAGGCCTCAGCACAGCTGAGCCGCTGTCTCACCTTTCCTGGCTTCAAAAATCCTCCAAAGAGCTCCTTGATGGCCCTTTTCACTGTAATTCCCTTCCTCAGTGCGGACTGACTTGCACTGGAACCGGTCTTGGCGAGTGGCTCCTTTCTCAAATGGGACACCCACTGGCTTTTTAAGCCTCAAAGATTAAGAAAAAAGCAAAACCAACAAAACAAATAAAACATAAGTGGAGGTATTTATAGCCAGTAGGCTGCAGAACATTAACGATTTTGTTATGCAGATAAAAGCATTGCTGCTGCAGCGGGTGCAGGCTGTGAACACTAGATGGTCCCTGTGATCCAGTTTTACACTTTAGAATGCACCGTAGCTGACACAGCAAGTACAATTATGGCATGTCCTTGCAGCCAAGGGGAAAAAAAAACAATGTTGGCCATCGAAAGTTACCACCCAGACCCACATCAAGATCTGCAAAAGTAACCGTGATGGTTTTCTCAGCCTTTAAAACTAGGGAGCGACGTGGCACTCTGTCTTCTAACCAGAGCAGTACAATCCTTTGGAAAGTTCCTCAAAAACAATTGGCCAGACGTTTTTCTCTGAATTTGGATACACCCTGTAATACAGAGTGGTTTTTATACTGAAAAAGACTAGATGAAAAAGAGAATATAAAAATATAGTTGAGAGGTTTTGAAAATAATGGTATGCTGGGTTTTTTTCCACTCAGATGAGTAAGTTTGAAAGTGTGCTGCACAAAGTAAGGGTTTATTCAAGAAAGCAGCGGTTCTCCGTCTTACTTTTAGAATTAATCCATGGAGCCTAATTTGTTGTGCAGATAGTCTTTGGCCCATGTTTTCAAATCAGATTTATTTGTGGAGGTCCTACTCAAGGTTTACAACACTTTTTTTTTTTTTTCTAGTATCAAAATTTTTTTACCATACGAGAAGTTAGGAAAAATTGTTATTTTTCAAAGCTATAGTCCTTATAATAATCAGATACATATTCCATTCAAAGCAATGCTTTATTTCAGATGCATTATATGTTGCAGACACTTTAAATGTCTTTAAAGGGTTAATGAGGAATAGGTATCCTAAGTCAACCCTTAATGAAGCTTTCTGGAAGTGAGTCCATCAAGCTAAATGGGACACTATCAAAATCAAAGGAAAAAAAGTCAGGCAGGAGGAGCCTGGAAAGAGGTGGAAAAGTCTGCTGCCTTGCTACTGAGGAAGCAAAGGAGATGGAACCTGTAAATCATTCAAGGATCCAGCTGACATTATCAGTTAAAGAAATACATTGGCTATGAAAGCAAGTCACCTCTTAGCTTGCTTGGGAGTGATGCGAGTCATAGAATGAAGAGAGATAATTGTCTTCCCATACTGTGTGAGCATCAAGAACTCAGAGCAGGACAAACACTGCTGTCAGTCCCTGCACCCTGCCCCTCTCCTGCTTTCCTGCCTCTCTGTCTGCCTGTATACCTCCTGTGCAAAACCAGCTCCCTCCCACCGTGGACACTCTGGTGCTCCGCTGCCTGAAAGGGAGGATTGGGCACCAGCCATGAGACCTGGGTCCAAAATTTTGGATTTCCTCAGGTGTAGGCTCTGGCCATCATGAATGAGTTTGACACAAGCCCCGCCTGGAAAGAGCTGTGCTGTTTTGCCACAGCATCCGTGGCCTTGCTGATGGCACAGTGATCACAGCTGAGACACCCGGGCCACAAACCTCACCCAAAGGTGGTGGACACCTTGACCAGGAGCGGTATCAATAGAGCTGAGGTTTCCTAACAAACAGGAAGGTTCCTTTAAATTTGGGAGAGGACAAATTGCTTTGGTCTGTATTATGTCTCTTCCTCTCGAGAACTGGAGATTAGAGGCCATACCCTCTCACCTGTCTTCACAAACAGCATAGTCACAAATAATAACCTATATCTGGGACACCTTCCTCAGGTGACAATTTTGGTAGTATTACATACAGCATTTTTTATGTTGAACTAACCTGTTTCTTCCTTTGCACAACTCACTCTTCCTCTGATTATTTCCTCTCACACTGACTGAAACTCTCTTCAGGAAAAGACATCTCTGTACACTGCTCATGCCTTCTGTCAGGTCATTATTTCCTAACAAGCTGACCTTCCCACCTTTATTTCCTGAATCATGCCTCCATCATCACACCCTGCTAAGGGTAATTCTTGACCCTCCAAGATTGATTATTCCCTATGTTGGATTCTCACATCTGCCTTACCCTAGTCCTGGTTGTCCTGCTGTTGAACATCTCTGATTTCTCATCATCATTCAGAAAGCAGCTAGAAGGCACAGCACCCTGAACATTCTGGTTAAGGATAGTTTGGTTGCTCTTTAGCTTGACCTCACTGTATGTTTTGTAGGAGACTGGGAATGTTGAGAAGACACATAAAGACTGTGTATCTCTGATCCAGCACAGGAATTTCAAGTGGGAAGCAGGATGATGAACTACAGCTGAAGCTGAGGTGGTGCATGGCATTTCAGTAAGAACATGTAAGCTAGACAAGGTCAAACAACAAGGATTAATGTTTATTATAGTTGGCAGGTGTTCACATACTCATATCAAGTCTTTATCCACTAAATCTACATTTAGTGTTGAAGTGCACCACTGTCTGCAGCTGCTTAGAACATACAAATGCTGCAGTGCAAACACATTGTCTCACACGTTACCTGTGAAAACATAGATGTTTTTATGTATATCTATGGATATTTTTTCTCTTCCAGGGAAATTGGTAGATTCATCAAGAACAGAAACAGTATTTGTAGGATTATTTTTAGAGATTTTATTAACATATAGTAGACAATATGGAGTTTCAAAACAAACACCTTCCAGAGGTGCTCAGCTCTTTGTCTCCCATATTCATACAAGCATGCACCACACACAGCGACACAAACACAAACATATGCCAACACACCTTACACAAAATTTAGACAGATATATTTTGGGGTAAATCAGATGTAACCTGAAATTTGCCTCTGGGTAGCTATTAAATTCTGACACGGTCATTTCTTCCAATCCAGGGGACTGCTGGATCCTCATCACCAGGACCTGTGAAATGGTGGGAATGAAAAAGACTGACTCGGTCATTCAGGGAGGGGCTCAGGCATCACAGGCAAGGGAATGTCATTCAGAGGCTTGGAGGATTTAATTGTAAGGAGAGATGTAGAGGTGGAGTGGCAGCATGAAAGTCAGACTAGGAGGCTTAGGCTCCATGCTGGGAAGTGCCAGCCATGAGAGGAAGGGGTGATGGACTGACCACAGAGGCACCCCTGTGCCTGACAGAATGATGTTCAGCAGCCTTCACCCTACCTTGCAACAGGAGCAGTAGCCTGCAAACAGGATCAGAGGGACCAGGAAAGAAGGGTGCCATGCACCAGGACTTGTCACAGGCTTCAACACAATCTGAGCTTAGATGTTGCCTCTGGCTGTGCACTCCCAGGATGTGACAGCTATTAGTCTCCAGAAGACACATACCTGCATCTCTGTATTGTAATGTCCTGGTTTTAATGGCATTTTCTTTCAGTTAGCTCTCATTTTATCTGGAGATGAATGTTCAACAGAAACCTGTTGAATGCTGAAAGGTCTCATGGTTATAATATTGTAATACTTGCAAAGTGCTCTCCAGCATCTGAGAGGACCCAGTACACTGTACCATCCTGCTGGTCCTACCACATGAACTGCCTCATGATGATACAGTATTAAAATAAGAGTGTGGTATTTAGAAATAAATGAAAAAAATCCTCCAAGAATCAGCTGATTGGCCTATGTTGAAAATAGGCAAAATTTTCACTAAAAAGTAAATAAAAGGCAAAATGTTATTTTCTGATTTGTGGCAAAGGATCAACTCAAAACTTATTTGAATAGTATTTCTATTTTGCAGCAGTACTCTAGAGATATCAAAATGCTTTAGGAATGTGTCCCAATTTTTATAGGTTAGGAAAAGTTAGGCACTGAAAATTTTGGTGCCCTTTTCTTGAATCTAGGCTTGACAGACTGTTTTTGCATCCTGATTTGCCCCAAGGCTCATAACAAGAATAAAGCACAGCTCTTCAGTCTATGAGCTGTATTTGCAGTGTGTATCTCAGATGCCTGCCAACTCTGGATCATTTCAGTAGTGCTACCACTCTGTGGCTTCTTCGGCCAATTTGTTCATGCACATTCTTCAGCCCTTTCAGGTAAAAGTCCAGTGGAGGTCAGCAGGGTCATCTTCTAAGGAAGAATGACAGCAGTGGTCCTGAACAATAGATTAACTCATATGATCTCTCTTATTTCCCAAAGCTCAGAAAAATTGGTATAAAAATAACTAAGAATTTGAGGGAGGGATATTATTAGAAAAGTAAAAAGAATTGTTTTAGAAAGTAGCTGAGAGTGGTTGTGAAACATAAAGAAAAATATAAAATACTGGGGATAATTTGGGGTTAATGAAAGCCATCAGACTTTACAGGGAAGGAGATGGAGAACTCTGAATCTCCATCCTGTAACTTCCATTCTGACACAGTCTAGGGGAACTGATTTGATGATATCTGATGGTATCTGAGTCGATGTTACCATTACCACTGGTTAAGCTCATTAACTGGATGCTCTGTGAGGCCTTAGCACTTTTTTGCAGTCAGAGAGACAGATGTAGACTCCTACAGAGATACTCTGGCTGACTTCCCAGGAGCAGCTCTGTAATGTAGCTGGTCTCCCCCAATACTGGCCTCCGCATTTTTCCAGCATTTTCTCTTCCTTTCCACCGCCTACTCTTCTCATTTTGAGTTCTGTTATCTCTATTATGAGCTCTCTCACTTTCTTGCTTTCCTCAAGCATTTAATTAGTTATACTCTGTATTTATCAGCTGACCAGAAAATTTCATCCAGCCCTTCCTCCCCTTTCCTTGTAATAGCTTAAGGTGTGTAGGACCTCTTCAAGGGCTGGATCCATTTGGTATGGGTGTCCCACTTCCCAGTGGAAAAGCCATCACCCTCTTCATATATGAGTGCTCTCTGAGGTTGTTTACCCCAGCTACAAAGAGAAGTGACTGGGATAAGGATGGAGGAACAGCTGCAGGAGGATTTCAGAGCAGAAAGGTCACATAATTCCACCAACCATAGCAGGAATCCCTTAAGAAAATTAGGTGGCCCTAAATCCCAGATTCACTTCAGTTTGAGAAGCAAATTCTGCTTATTTTAGACCAAAGTGTGTCCCTGATGCAGGTATCCTGCTGACTTTATCCTCCCAGAAAAAACTGAGTGGCTGTAGCCAGAGCTGAGTGCTTCTGGTTTTTTACTGCTTCAGGGATATCCTACAGAGATAGAGAGTATATGATATTTCGAAACAGCTATCCTTCCCTGAACCTGCTTTTGCCCTTTCTCACAATTTCTAAGAAAATTCTGCTGGTTTGATTTTATTTTTTTTTTTCCCCAGAACCTGATGATAACCCCAGAGTTGCACCAAAAGACCCCTGTGTCTGATAGCACATTATCAATTCTCTCTGTGATACTTGCCAAGCCATTACACTGTTCTTCCTTCTTGACACCTTCTTAAATCCCTTAAATATTTCACCCAACCTCCTGAAGACAATAACCCCCATTATGACAAATCAGCAGGCTGGAGGGCTCATTTGTGCTTCCACACCACACCAATAAAATCTTGGCATAATCCTGTCATCACAGATACATGCCGCACAGTCATCCACAGTCCACTCCCACTCATACTCTGCTTTTCCAAATACAATTTCCAAGCACTCTGATATTCTTATGCACATTACATGCATATCTCGCTCCACCATGCAGCACATACAGTTTTGGTGATGAGACTCAGCCGTAAGAACAGCTAGTAACAATTAAAAATGCAAGACAACTGCTACATAAAAACTTTCAAAGAGATATGTGTGTTTATGATGAAGGGCCATGCTGGTTCCCAAGGCATCTCTCACTTTGGGTAAACTGAACTATATGAAGCTATGTATCAATTAATCAGCAGGGTTTATCAGCACTGGGATATGATTTCTGTTTCTCAAAAATATTGTCTGAAGGATTATGGGTTAATGGAGAAATGTAGAATGATGCTATGAAAATGTTCCTGCCACACATACAAGCTGAAATTATTTAAGGTTGAAGATGTGGGCAATCACTACAGCTTCAGTGTGAAAAATGTTTATTTGAAACTTTATTCCTTAAATTGTGTCTCTTCCTCTGGTAAATGTAGAACTGTGAGAAGAGTCACAAGAGCCAGGATGGCTTTATGAAAAGGAAGAAAAGCTCTGACATAGGATGTGCTTTCTGTGTCTCTTGCCCTGTCTCTCCTCCACAGTGTCCACGTAGTCAGTGGGTTGTACACTAAAAAAAAAAGGAGGGACAGAGGGAGGAGCCCAACTAGGCAGTTACTGAGTTGTGTAGTTTTTCTTCACCTCATTCTAAGGACAGTGAAAGAAATTAGGAAAATCTGGGTGAAGGAGGACTAACTCATTTTGGTGATCTCCACTTCTGTCCAGGCATGGCTTTAGCATCAGGCCAGCCAGAGGCACCATTGTGGCCACCATGACCAGTGTGGTCAGGGGCTCTGATGAGCAGTCCCAGCCCCTGGGAAGAAGATAGCATGGAAGCAGGGAAGAAATAATTGTATAAGGAAAATAGCTCCAAATTCTATCTGCACAGCTCTGGCATCCTTTTTTTTTTTTTTTTTTTTTAAATTCAATTTTCTGTTTTGCTACCCGGCGTCCAATTCGTGGCTTCTTCTCGGCCCCTTTGTGCTCTGGAGGAATGTGCTGGCCATACAGCTCCTGGCTGTGGATTAACTTCTCAGCCACACATTTCTGTGTGGGATGAGGACCACGAAGAAAGTAATGTTTTTTTCTGTTAATAAAAGGGAAAAAAGGATGACTGCACACACAATGACACGCACAATCAGCCTCCTACTGTTTGAAGAAACAGAACACACACAGGTGTAGTTTAATGAAAAGCTGAAAAAGGGAAAATCTGGAGGAATTCCTTTGTCCTCCTGCTTCCTCAGCCATGTACTCACTTGCAAGTGATTACAGGCTTGCAGCAGAGAGGTGTTTTCATTGGGAAAAGTCCCAGCAGGCTGATAGGGTGGGCCCTTACCCTGAATAAATGCCAAATCCAGCAGTCTAGTAAGGAGGAAATGTTAAAAAAATCTGTCCTGGTACAGACCTAAACCAAACAATTGGTCAGGTATGGGAGGGAAGGTAATTGTAACCTGGATTTGTCTCCACTCCCCCCCTCCTCTGAAAGCTCTCCTATAAGAATCAAAAGTATTTTGCAAGGGTCTGTTTGTCTTGCATTCAGCAAGATTTTTCCCTGTAGAAACTCTGCAAGAGAGAGTCTGCTAGAGCTCAGAGTGAGTGGATGTGGCACCCACTCTCTTTGCAGTCTGTCTGCTCCTGTAGTAGCTCTTTCTGCTGTGTGCCTCTTGCTAGGGAATGGTGAAAAGAAAATATGAGTGTCTAAGTAAGCAGCAGCCAGGGAGTCTTGGAAGGAAAAGACTGACCACATACTCAAAATGTGGTAAATTGCAATAATTAGCAGCGAAGTGATTTTAAATTTAATGTTCTGTTCAGATGCTAGACATTCTTACAGCACAGGAAACATTCTGGACCATCAATTTACCTGTTTCTGGCACAGTCATTATTTCAGCTTTGAATAGTTTACTTAGACTGCACGGCCTTCCTTCTTCTTGCCTAGTTAGTTAATTTTGGATGGACAAGAAATCAGTTCACAGTTCTTCCTGTGAAGGTTCAGTGTTTGTTATCAAAGATGTTTTTCTTTTCCTAACATCCTTAAATACAGTCACCGATGGAAAAGGGACTGTTCCATAGTCTATTCAGTAGGGACCAGCACAAAGCAGACATCCACCCGCATAATTATAGGTATGGGAACACATGTATTTATAGGACTATGTAATTCAGATGAAGATCATTCTGACTGACAGTACATATGTGGAATATGGGCCAAAATAACGAAGAGAAAATAAATGTCGTACAAAATCTGTAAGTTCAAGCATGGCACAAAGTCATACATCCTTATAACCAGAGTCAAGAGATCAATACTCAGTCCTTGCTTGCCTTCAAGGAAAAATCAGCTCTCACCTTAATTTCATGGCATTGGATTAAAAATTAAGCACTTCTTAGAAGCAGGCAGAAGTAGGAGCATGAAACAGCTATTTTCCTCTTTTACACGTTTTCTGGTTTCCAAATGATTTCAGTTTCCTTCTACCAGAGAAGCTGGAGAAGTATACATTGCTCTTAAAGTCTGCTTCAATTAGATTCAGTTGCTGTATTTCTATCTCTTTTGCTTTCTATCTGTTATTCTTGTTCTTAAAGCTCACATAAAACCTTCAACCTTTAAATTATATTTCAATTACTTGCATGTATATTCTCTGGAGAGAGAAAATGGAAAGACAGCCCTATTGAGCACCCTTTTTAAAAAATTATGTCAAAAGGAGTGAGTCCGCCCTCCTTCCTATTACTTGTGACTAATTACTTGTTTTTTAAATCATGAAGGGAAACTCTGGTCTTGCTGCAGAAGCTGCACAACAGAGGAATCAACATAAATCCTTGGCTTGGAATTAGTGGGTTTACATAAGGTACATACACTATTTCCTGCTGACAAATTAAAAAGTAGGAGCTCCTTAAGGCTTCTGGTAAACCAGCTACAAGAGACTGTTACAATACAGTCTCTGTAGCACTGCATACACATGAATCATCCTACCTTGTTGCAAGACTGAAGCAACACACATATGAAGATGGGCTGAGTGAAACAGGCCCCTTACTCAGGCACAGAAGAAGAAAGGTTTGAACAAGAGGAAGCTCCTCACTGCTGCCATTTATTTGGTGAGCCTAATTATCATGCCTCACACTGAGGTCTGGTGACATCTGAGCAAACTGGCCAGAGTCTATTTGGAATTCCCACACTATCATTTAGAAGAGCTTTTTTTGGCGTGTTGAGGTTAAGGCTTGAACTCCTCTGGTTGATCCTAAATAGCTGTTTTTCTTGACAGCCACGTCACTTCTCTTACCTCAGCTTGCATTTTTTAATTTCAGATAATTCCCTGTCATCTTCATCCCACAGATCATTGCCTTGCTTCAGCAAAGCACTTGGGAGATATTTTCCATATAGGTCTGTCTGCATTAGAAAAAAGTCACATCTCTAAATTAGATGTTAGTTTGATTCTGCTGGTGGCTTTGCTTTATAGGCACTGCACCAACTTCTATGCTAAATGGCCTATAGACTACGCTAGGCTAGCACTGAAGACAGGCAGTTCTGGAACTGCTATAGGGAGCACTGATATGCACAATGAATGTGTATAAACAGGAAACGAACGCTCAGCTCCATCTAAAACTAAAGCATTTTTAAAGCTGTGAAATACGAAGCTATTGCATGGGCTTTCAAACTGTGACAGGCTAAACTTGCAGTATAGCAAAGTCAGTTATTTTGGCAGCATTTCACTTTCTACATTTCTGCCAATAGCTGAATTGAATTACTGTTGCGTTCATGGAAATACTTACCTAACTGGAGGAGCTACATATGAATTTCATCAGTTTCATATAAAATGAAGCAAATGCAGAGACATTGGCCTGTAGAGAGAATACAAAGAAGTTTAAAACAGATATTTGCACAACTGCCTCTAGGTTTCATTTCTTTCAATCTGTGATTCAAATGATTTTTAGTGTGCCTGAAAAATACAAGATTATGTCAGGGGAAAACAAAATCCTCTGTCTATCTGCAATGAAGTTAATGGTCCCTCCGATGCTGTAAGAGGTGAAGCTACTCTGGGAGTAAAAGGTGCTGAAGTTTTCAAAAGCAACAAATGTGAACTGCATCCCCACTCACACAGTGTCTCTGGCTATAGTTTTGTGCAAGGAGTGCTAGGAGGAGGGATCTTTCTCATTCATCTTTAATCCAAATACCAGCTGCATCAACTCATTTCCCCTCTCTTCAGAGGTGGAATGGCTTGTGCAGAGCTCCACAGTCACAGTCTTACCACCTAAGAGAGAGGTTCCTTGCAACTTCTTTCTGTTAAGGTCCTATTTTTTAGACTCCTGTTTGCTCATCTGGCACAGCTCCACAGTATATCATAGAATCATATACATGAAAGTATATCATAGAATGGTTTAGGTTGGAAGGGACCTTTAAAGGTCACCTAGTCCAAGCCCCCTGCAGTGAGCAGGGACATCTTTAACTAGATCAGGTTGCCAGAGCCCCAGTCCAACCTGACTTTGAATATGTCTAGGGTTGGGGTAGTTACCACCTCTCTGGGCAACCTGTTCCAGTATTTTACCACCCTCATTGTAAAAAACTTCTTCCTTATATCTAGTCTAAATTTCCCCTCTTTTAGTTTAAAACCATTACCCCTTGTCCCGCCACAACAGGCCCTGCTAAAAAGACTGTCCCTAGCTTTCTGATAGTCCCTCTTTACGTACTTAAAGGATGCTTTGAGGTCTCCCTAGAGCCTTCTCTTCTCCAGGCTTAATAACCCCAACTCTATTAGCCTTTCCTCATATATGCCCCAGTAGTACCATATTTCAGGATGACAGCAGTCCTTGCCAATTTATAGTACAGTGAATTACAGCTATTGATGGAAGAATACTGAACAATAAAATGTATTGCGTTATTGAACCTCCTGGTCTGAAAGATCTGCAGGAAAACTGACACAGAAGATATATTCATGTGATGGCCTAAAAAGCACCTAAGTGTATAATGCTTACAGGCCTTCCCATATCTGTGTTCACAGACTGTCCTATAGCTGGGTCTCTGCCTTATTTCCAGTCTCCAGGTTTCTTCTGTGCTTGACACATCTAGTGACGCAGTTACCACCAGGCAAGGGAACAAGGCAAATAGAAGCAATTTAATTTAATTTAATTTGCAGCATTAGCAGTCTAAAGAATACCTACTTGCTGAATAAAACCCTAATGAAGATACATTGCTCTGTGGATTTAGGGTAAAACAGATTGTACTTTCTTGTAATTTGAAATTTCAATGGAACTGAGGCAGACTGATAACACAAAAAAAATATGATTTCCACCAGTGGCTTCAGGTATGTTTACCATGGACCAATTATTCTAGGTAGTGAGTCAAGAGAAACAGTGAAGTGCTAATATCTTATTGATTTTAGCTGGATTTGAGTCAGCCTTCTAAGCTAGGACTGCAAGTCATATTAGAGTGAAAATCAGTCACACTTCAGGAAGCCTAGCAAATTTTAGTCTCGTTGAAGCAATAAAAATTATCATTTTTGGTGTAATATTACCATCACTTCTTTCTGTAAGGATTTACTCAAAGCACACAACCGAACTAGTAGAAGAAAATTACTGAGCGCTAATATCAATAGATGTGAAAGTGCTTTACAGCAGCAAAAGCTTAACAAAAGTTTCAAGACAGGCTTTGGGCACCATTAGGAAAAGTCTAGAAGTTAATTTACTTCATATCTTGGAGCCATTAGACAAAAAAATCATAGAAGTAGTAAAGAAAAGGTTAATCATTCTTGTAGTGAGATGAAATAACAAAATGTACAAGGCTGGATTGTAAATGATACTGTAAAGGAAACATAATAGTGAAACATTCTGACCAAATAAGTTAGGCACTAAAATATGATCTCCAATGTAATTTGCGAGACAACTTAGAATGTTTAAGGTGATGCAGAGGTGACAAGCTGGGAAGCAAGTTCTCTTTCCTCAGCTTCCGGAGACGGGAATTAGAATGTTCCTCACCTTATAATAGTGAATAAATTATTCTGACCTCAAAAAGGCTGCAGGTAACTGCATATATACAAATTTAAATCTGTTTGAATTTTAGTGTCTGAAGCTTTTCAGAACTGTCATTAAAGACAATAATGCAACTTTTCAGATCACTAGAGTCACCTTAAACATGGTATACTGATAACTACCATTCATATTTTTTGTTACCATCTTTCTCTCTAAGGTTCAGTAACCAAAAATCAACTGATTTTATTTAGATAAAATATTAAGTAACATAATAGCAGAGTTATTGTAACTAAGCATGCAGAGTACAATGTTTTGGACACACACACACACAAGCAAGCCATAATTTCAATCACATAGCCGCACTTTATGTATTCATATAGGGAAGATGAACATCAGAGGGTGGACTTGCTATTTAACCATGTAAAAGATGTTGGCACATGAAAAAGTAGGTTTAAATGACTGGGTAATAAGTTTAACTGGAGATGATCAGGCATGTAACAGTCAGATCAATTAAGTTCATCATTCTCCAGTTCAGTAAAGCTATTTTGGAGCACCAGGTTCATCTCCCTCTTTTTTTAAACAGCTTGGAAGCAGAGGCATGAGAGAAGCACTCTCTGTCTTATGGTAATGGACACTGAAGAAATTGACAGCAGGTACCATGGGACAGGTCACATTTGGCATTGACAAGTTAAGTGTAGCTGTAAAGCTGTCAGACTGAACTCACTTCACATGTGTGCCAGGCATAAACCATCCATAAGAATTATCAGTCAGATTCATCAACTTCAGTTTCTAAAAGCTAGAAAAATACTTCCCTTTGGACAGGCATCTGAGATACTCCCTCTCAAATGGTGCCTTTTCAGGTGCTAAATTCCCGTGTACATATTTGACTTTGGAAATATCTCAAGTTAGGTGAGTTAAACTCTGTCCTATGTGTTCTGGTGGCTCAATCTTGGGCTGAAGAAAGTATTGAAAAAATAAGTCTGTAGCACAAATTTTAAATTTTGAGTGAATGGCACATTTAGGGATCTGACATTCTCTTCCTCTACCTTTCAAATGTTTCCTTAAATCCCACACTGAGTGTAGGTCATTGCTTTGCCTGGCTTGCTAACATGCCTTCTTCATCTTCTCTCCTGTTAAGGACACATGAGCTGAGAAGATTTTTTTTTAAGCAGCCCATGTTCAGCATATTCCTTTCAACTTTGTGCAACCTGGAAAAAAATACCCTGGTTTAAATATGAAGGCTTGCGTGACATGGCAGCTTTCTCTGGAGACTTTGCTAGAAATAATACTCAAAATGCTTTTTTCAACATTGCTTAAAAAAAAAAAAAAAGAGAGAGAGAGAGAGAAGGAGAGAAATATTGTGAGTTTTGGGCAGCAAGGACTGAGACAGCTGCTGAACTGATTTCAGGGTGACAGTACAGAAGCATACCCAAGACCAGAAGTAGCAGGATCTGGGGAAGGAATAATGTACAAAAGAAATGAAGCTGCTTACCAAGCACCCTGAAAGCAGAGAAGGCCTTACACTTATTACCAAGGTGTGAGTTATTATCTATCTCTTGGCAACACTGGAATTCACAGTGTAAGGGTCAGAAAAATATTTTCACCTTAGAATTTTGTTTTCCCAGGAATGGTAGGGGATTTTACAGACATCACAGCTTTGGGGTTTTTTGCTGGTCAGCTATCACAATTGCTTTACAGTCTTGCCAAGGTGTAGACAATTTCAAAGCCACTGCAGATATAGACTTGTCAGAGTTTCATACTTTGATTCTGAGATAGTGTCCTGATATCATGCTGCAGTGCAATCTCAAAATGCCACCCCCAGATGACTGACTAGATCTACTTTCACAGTTACATCAGGGTGCCTAGTTCAGACATAAACTCCTTTGTTGTCAACATCTGTCTTTAGAGAAACGAACTCTACCATGGGACATCTGAATCAGCAGATGTTCTGAGTATGTATAAGAAAGCACAGAGTAAGAAGGAATCATCAGGTTCAATGAGCCCAGTTGCCAAAACATGAATCACAGTGCAATAGATGCTTATTTCAGGAACTTCTGCCAAACACCCATTCCACATGACCCTGCTAAGGAAAGGATTGAGTTTTCAGGGTTTTTTGTTGCAGTATCTCTTCTGAAAATATCTTTCAGTACGTCAAAAGCAATATTGCTAACAAATATACATGTAATAGTCTTAAAAATATATAACTACAGTTCTTTTCACTGATGCAAAATGCTCCTTATTCACCTTGTGGGGCTTTCAAATGACAGTTCCAGCTGCATTGTAATTCTGTTATACCAACAGAAAGAAGAGTCTATAGTATTTTGAAACTTCTTTATTGCAACCTAGTTGGATTCATCTTCAGCAGCTTCTTCTTCTGTTATGTTGCATGGAGTTTCACAAAATCTGCGGATCTCCCTAAGTCTCACTATAATAACGTATTGCAGGTAATTGTTGGTTTCTTGGAATGCATTTGCCTCTACTTCAAACCATAATTAAAGGAGTCACATAACTTTGGAACTGTCTTTGGAAATCTGAAAATAGGAGTTTAGTTTACAAATGTTAGGGCAGAATAGGAAGTGAGTGAGCCAAAATCAGCACACATTGCTCATTTGCAATACACTGAACAAGGCATTCCTTTTGCTTTGGCCACCAAGACTTATGCAAGGCATCCTATATATGCAATATAGTGAGAACAACAGCAGGTCCTCTCCAAAAAGAGTGAGGACATTTATAATTAGGACAGGAAGATATTGCTTAAAACTAAATAAAAGGCTACCTTCAAAAAGACAATATTGCCATAGGAAAAACAAATTATCAGAAACAAGGCCTCTTTTCATATCTGTTTATCAGTGTTGCTCACAGACAAGGTGCTGAAGTCCACATATAGAACCAAGCTCTAGAGAGGTGGTTTTTTTTAAACAAATGGACACCCACCTTCAGGGCTGTCAAATGATTATGGTAAAGGATAAGGTTTCTGTTGTGCTTTCTGTATTTATGCCTCCTTTATGTTAAGTGGCTAATATTTTGGACAGAAAAGTCTCAAAACTTTGTTAACAGATCCTTGGCTAAACCCAGGTCATAGCTTATCAAGTTATTTTGAAATTATTTTCTTACTTTTCTTACTTACTTAGCCTGGCCATTTGCTGCCCAGGCTTGGCTCCTCCTCGGAACCGATTAAGGTGAGTGAGGGGTGGGTCAGGCTCGTTAGCAAGTG